>JBCAUA010385245.1:0-18300 GCA_038406235.1 Peronia verruculata | reverse complement strand
ATTTTAGGTCGATGTGACGAAAATTGACTGAGTTATGATCAAACGGAACTTAATTATCAGCCTGCCCTCGTATATTAAATATGTTGTATGCTATGAACAGAAAGAAATATATGTAGGAGATCAAAGTCATCAAAGATAAACTGCAGCAAATGTTTTTTTGCTTGTGTTCTCTTACAGGAAGAGCAGTACTGCCGGTGGATGGCAGCTTGTAAATTGGCCTCTAAAGGCAAGACTATGGCTGACAGTTCATATGAGGCCGAGGTCCAGGCTCTTCAGTCCTTCCTTGGCATGCAGCATCCTGTGGTCTCACCGACCCACAACACCAGCACCTCGCCATCCACACCCAACCAGGCAGACATCCAGCCTGAGGATTATGTGGCCTCCAGGTTTTTCAGGAAACTCAAAGCTAAATCGGTGAGTGTGAAAGTCAAAACGTTACCAAACCAAATGAAGTGAGTCACCTGTCAAGGATTGGATAGGATCCAAAGAGTTAAAGCTTAAGTGTCAATATCCTGGCACAGACGAGCTGCATCAAAGCTGCAACAGTGTAAAACAGTCTCATTTGCAGTTTCCATTCACACCATTAACTCTCTATATATGATCAATTTAACCCATGACTCATTTCATCTGTCACATCCTACCTGTCCAAAGAAATGGCAACTGTTAATTTTTTATTGGAAACTTTACCAATGTGTTCTGGCCCCAGAGGAATAGTCAAAAGGATGTTGTGATCATCATCATCAAGTTTCAGTGAAGGATGGGTCCTCTGCAAATGATCTCGAAGCTGCTTTGTACTATCCTGTTGATTTTGCACCAGTCAGTCATGCCTTGTTTGTCCCAGCCTCAACCTGTTTCCCTACATTCCTTGACCTGTTTCTGGTCTTACTCTCTGTGGATTTTATCTCAGACTTCTCTTGACAATTCTCTTGTGCAACTTTTTTTATCACTCCATCACCACTTTTTTTCCTCCAGTTTGATTTTCAATAAGTCTTCATTGATTGGCTTGTCCACACATTCATTTTTATTCTTGGACACTTGTCATGAAAGTTTTCCTGCAACAGTTAAAGGCACAGATATGTCATAGAGTATTAGTATTTTCATCCAGATAAATTGCACAATTTCATTGACACCAATAAATCTGTATTTAACTATGTTTTGAGTTCAGATACAATTCATTTGGATGGCCATCAAAGATCCTCTGATCTTGCAGACATAGCTGTTCATATGAAAAGTGAAAAAATCTCGTGATTTCTACATTTGTTTTTTTTTTTATTCCTGTTCATGGCATCTGATGATGTCTTTCTGTCATACATGGAAACGTCTTTCTGATTCATCAGATCAAGGATAGTTCTCAGACATAATTTAATTTTTCAGAATGTCTATCTGGGCCTAGTATTGCAATGAGGAAGGAGAGGCAAATAAAAAAGTTGCACCACAGAGTAAAGGCAAAACAATTTTGTATTGGCTGGCTCATGGGAGCGTCTGTTCACAGTGGTGGGGGGGAGCTTCTTCTGAAATACAAAAGTATAGACAGCAGCTGATATTTTCATTATACTTCTCTCCTCTGTTTATGCCCTTACTCATCATTTCCTGTTTTCATTGCGTCAGGAATCAAATGTTTCATTTGCACATCATAACTTACAACATGTGAGACATGTTACATACTGGGTTTCTGTTTGCAGCTTGTGACAAGAATAATGGAAGCCCACTCCAGTGTTCAAGAGATGTCACTGATGGAAGCTAAGCTGGCATACATCAAGGCCTGGCAGTCGCTACCAGAATACGGCATCACATACTTTCGAATCAAGATGTCCAATGGCAAGAAAGAGGTAGGAGAAGAGATGAGTGAGACCATGAATGATAGAAAAGAAAAAATAAAAGCTTTATTAAAAATGTCAGTACTTGTGAAGGAAGTCATTTTTGGCTATAGCAAATTCAGTGAGATTCATTGCCCTGACAGTGAATAAGCATAAAACTGCTTCAACAGCTTTGCAGCAAAGACCTTCAGAAACACTTTGAAACCCTTAAAAAAAATCGGTATAGCATTTGTAGAACGCTTGTAAATGTAGAAGATTCTAAAAGCTCATGTTAAGAAAGCAAAGTTTTAATGAACAGTCAGAGATAGAGGCTCTAATTTTTGTGTCAGTAATCTTAGCACACATCTACTCATGATAACAGTTTTGTTAAATCACTTTGATATTGGGTTTGTTCTGAGTCCCCCACTGCTCACTTGATAGTAGTGAATTCCTCACAAAGATCACTATAAGATGTCACATGATAGAGGCCCTCTGACTATTGTAAGGGGTTAAGTGCTTCCACAGTTACTACACTATGGATCACTGTTGTGCAGCTCATTGTTATAAGAACAGCAGTAAGTGGGAGTAAGGAGAAAGATGGAGGACATTTCCATGCTCTGAAACGATACAGTATTTTGTGCCATTTCTTCAAATCCAGTTCAGCCAGCTTGTGGTTAAGCCTTGATTCAGGGGCAGATTCTGAATGAGATCATTAAAGCCTTGTTATGGGATCATCTATAGTTGGGTCAAAATTTCACATTGAATTGTCCTATGTTTTCAGGAGCTGATGGGCGTTGCCTCTAACCGCATCATCCGCATGGACCTGAACACAGGCGACTCCCTGAAGACCTGGCGCTACAACACCCTGCAATCTTGGCATGTCAACTGGGAGGTGGAGAACGTCATCCTGGACTTTGACACTGAGAAGGTCACGTTTGCCTCCATGGAGTGCTCGTGCAAGACCATTCATGAATTCATCGGTGGATACATTTTCCTGTCTATGAGATCAACAGACAAAAACCAATCCCTGAATGAGGAAATGTTTCACAAGCTGACTGGTGGCTGGCATGAGTGATCGGCGTCATGCCAAGCAGGGTTTTTGTTTCCACTGGGGACATGGAGACAACATGGCTGTCACCCTCTCTGGCCATCTGTGTCTCTTGCTACATGTTCAGTTTTAACTCTCTGATACTAAAGGACACACTACTGTTGTTTCATCTTTAAAAACAAAATTCTTACTATGGAGTAACCAGGCTGATTTGCTGCTGACACACCCGCTGAGGCCAAAATTTACAGATTTGTGGGGGTTAAGGAACATAACCATGAAAATTATTGGACAGGGGAAGTAATTGTGGAAATAGTTACGGTATTAGTCTGGTATTTCTGTGGCACTGATTTGACTGTTTGAGCTGCTGCCAACGGATTTGCCATTGCATGCATCCCCCGGAAGGAATTATTAATAAAGAAGAACAGGAGAATACAGAAATCATGATTGCATCAATGTCAGACTAGATTTGTTTGGTTTTTAATCTCCTTTGTTCAAAACCAGTGCTTCAGTTCTAATGGCTGGGAGGTTTACATAGATACAATATTGTCACTAGATACTGGGGCAGTGGTCTGGCTACTGAACTGTTGTTATGAAATTCTACATCTCTCAGCCACATACTTTTCCTTTAACTACTGCGTTATATGAATACTATGTGGATTTTTATGTATAGCACTGGTTTAGAGAACACAAAACGATAATATCTTTTCTTTTCAAACATGTTTTTTCTTGTGTCTGGCTTGAAGAGATGCGGAGGCTCCCTACCTGAGTGGGGCAAGTAGAATTCAGTGACTGGTGATACTCTGACCTGTGGCCATCTCCTTCTCCACCTGCCTTAATTGTTCACTGTCTTATTCAGTCTGTTATGATATGAGTGTTTGACGATGACTTTGATTATTATTACCACTATCATTATTATTATTATTATTATTATTATTAATAACATTATTATGTAGCTTGAGCTCTTACACTGTCATGCATGTTATATTTTTGTCCATATTTGTTTGTTTCTTTTGCTGTTGTTTTTTTTTTCAGTATAATTATTGCTAGGGTGAGTTTTGTACTTGTAGGCATAAGAATGATATCGTGGGTTCAGCACAGTTGACCAGGATGAACTGAGAAATGAGAGTTTTATGTGGACAATGAAAACTTGTACGTGAATATCAGGATGTGAGTGAGATGATAAATATAACATTGAGCACTGGAAAATGTTTGTTTGTGTTCTTGCCCTTGTGACAGCCATTTTAATATAACATTGATGCTTGCATGTATAAATATACATATATATAACTACATCCTTCCAGCTATGTTGAAATAATGAAGCACTGCTTTTTGCATTTTATTTATAACATAACTATGTCAGATCTTGGAGCCATCATGGTACAAAGAGACAGATATTGTACTTTGATTTGACCCAAGCACTGGTCAGCAAAGAGTTGGTTATAATATAGAAAAATTTGTTTATAGACTGTACAGTTTGTTCAACTTTTTCACCTTTAGATGTTCAGTAATAGTTCTCTGGGTTTTTGTCCAATATGTAGTCTTTGAATTATGTCAGATTTTAAAGGTTCATTTTCTCTTTTTTTTTAAGATTGATTCTGTGTGGGGGCTGATAATTTGCTAAATTGAAAAGACTGAAAGAGAAATCATAACATGTCATAGGCTAGATAACCTAAGTGGGCAATGTTGATTGCAACAGACCTGATCAAGGCATGAAGCCAGAGATCTGAGTTTGTATACGGTTAGGGTTGCAAATTTATCCACTATGAATGTTAATATGATATTATGCAATGAAAACAATTCTTTTAAAACATTGTAAACATGAAACAATGAAAGGGAATTGAGATAACTTGAAAACTTGTGTAGCATCATTCATGTTATTGGCTACTTCAAGATTTTGTCATTGCACCATGAGTGTAGCTCTAGGTCTGTAAGCATAAATGTAGGATTGAACCATTGAACTCACAGCAGACTAGATGATACATTTTGGTATACCGCCTGCTTGACAGAATTGTACCCCACAGGATATTTGTTGTTTGTGTTTTAAACAAAGAGTGACAGTGGGTTCATCAATTTTATTGCAGTCTAACTAGTAAAAAGTTGGAGGTAGTTTAAAATGGTCACTATGATAGATTGCAGTAAAATTTAAGCAAGGGACCTTGAGTATGCATTACCTAATGACACCATGTTATTGCCATGGCATTTGGGATGAATGACAGCTGAAACTTCTTACATGTGACCTCAGAGTTACTGGATGTGCCTGAGATCATAATGAAGGAATGCAAGGGGTCTAGTATCAAGAGCACTGAAACTATTTGTCTTTCTTGTTTGAAGCACAAATTAACATGAGGAAAGATTTCTCTCTACTACTCTACTAGTTTGCCAGTGCTGCAGAAAAATATGAAATGATTATCACATTTGAGTGGAGTGTACAACAGATTGACTCGGACCCCTGTGATGCTATATAAGATGTCATTTGAAGACCTATACTGAGAAAGATTCCTCTCAGATGACTAGTTATGCAATGCCAGGCCTTACAGTCAATTGCATTAGCAAATATAATCTTTACAAACTCCTTTTTAATTTAATTTGCCTTGATTATAATTTGAACATTTACATTGGTACTTTTATGTCAGAATCTTTTTGCACCATTGTTTATGACACCTTCATGAGGATAATATGTTCATTTACACCCTCAAGCAATTGTTTTAATCAAGTTTTCTTTTACTTTTGTGTGCTACATAAAGTGTATTGTTTGTGTGTGCATGCTCTGCCTTTCTTTTTTTTTAATTGGATACTGTATTTTTAATGGTTATTATGATTAAGTCACTGAGATGTTTTGAAGATGTGCTGCTGTCATGGGACAGTCTTAATGTACTTCGGTTATTTAATTGTTGTAATGTGTCATTTCTGATATCACTTGATTTCTGTGGATGCTGATATTTGTGTTTCCTGCCCTGGGGACTGACCAAATCAGACAGCATAGGGTACATGTCAAAACATGGAAAAAGTTCTGTAGCCTCAATACTGCCTAAAGTAAGCAGTTTAATGCCACCATTTTTTATGTTGTTCTTAAATTACATATTTTTACCTGCATGAAGAAATGGTAGATGCCTGCTGCATTTTAACCTCATGAATGTGCTTTAGGAAAACATACCATTTCTGTCGGCATAAAAAGTGCAAAAGCTCAGAAGTAGTAGTAAAGAGTAGTTTGATCTAGTCATTCTTTGGAAACATTACTAAACAGCCCAGAAACTTGTCTGAAATCTTCAAATGAGGAATGTCACCTGTGTTTTCCAATTTAAAATATATTTAATTTGTTTTTCTCCTCCTCATGCAACTTACATGTATACAAAGGCTCTAACAAAAATGTATGCTCCATTATAAGGGGTGTGGATGTGGGAAAAGGAATTCGTATATTGTTTTTGATGGTTTGAACAGTCAGCAGGGCAGGGCATGTACCTCTTCTCCGAGTGAAAGATAAAATGCTCCTCTGACATCTCTGTGATAACGAGGTCTGCCTTCCAGAGGTGGACCCACTGATGAAATGATTTTGTCTATGTGTCTACACCTCTTGTCATGATAATATCTCAGCCCCATATGCTTACCTAATAGAAAATAGCTGGTGGGTTGAAGGAAAATGTGAGATATTCGATTGTCACAACAAATCCTGCTCTATAGGCATGAGATACCTCATGCTGAAAAAGAATGGACAAATATTGGATCAAGAAACAAGAATATTGTAAGACTGACATTTTAATACCTGCGCACATCACATGTGATGCTGTCATTTAAATGCACCTGAAGTGGGTCAGAGATATTGGCCAACTGATTGGATGGATTTGAGAGACTTCAAATGTTGATGATGAATCCTGTTCAGTAAAAATAGAAAAACTATTTAATTTTTGTGAAAATGATAAAAACAATAAGAGAAGTATAAGATGCAATAATGAGCCTGCTCTAAGCTGATACCACTCAGTCGCTCATATGATGTACCTGATCAGGATTATCTTCAGGTGGAAGAAAGTGTCTTGCTAATGGGAAAGTGAGAGCTACATTGTAAACATTTGAAAGAGACCAATCCTATTCTGTAAAAGTAAAAGAAATCTCTTGTGTTAATTTATTGTGTTGAAGAAGTGCATAATATCTGTTTAATGCAGGCATTGAAATGTACTATGAGAGAGTGGGAAATGTTATTATGAACTGACTGTAAACTCTCAAATGTTGTCAGGATCAGCCACGTGAAGACATATGATGAAACTGTCTTGCTAAGGATGACTCTTTCTCTTCAATGTAGCGTTGTTGTTGTTGTTTTTTTGTGTTGATATTGTATTTCTTTATGAAGTTATGTTGACATTACCAAGCAATTTGCCCTCTGCCTTTATTGCTCTCAAATATAAGAACTCTATTTACACATTTCTTTCATTCATTCTGTTGTGTGAAATGATGTGCACGTTTTTGTTGTACGTAACTTGTTTTTACTGCTAGTAAATTTGCCAGCATCACTTCTTAGGGTATGATTTCAGGAGAACTGGGAAGTTTTAAATGGAATTACTGCGCCTGAAATGCATATCAAAGGCATTTGCCTCTAAGTTTGTGTAATTTGATGCTCTACTTAAAACTAAGAAATAACTGGAAATGTCTTAGGAATTGAAATTTAACAGTTTTTCAAAGAGAGTTTACCATTTCACAGCATGATTTCTATGTAAAATTGTCACTGCCAACTAGTGGATCAAAATTACATGCTAAAAAGTGTTGCTGGCAACCAGGATCATTTTTTCAACGCATGTGCTGCTTCTTGTTCATTTTCATTGTTGTTTTTTCCTTTGGCATTGCCCAGATTGCAGCATGATTTGTTTGTTTTCTAACATTGATGTCCAAACAAAGGCTTGCTTTGAAGTAGGCTAGCACTGTCATAATGTGTATATAGCTGGATACTGTTTTGATAAAATACTTAATGTTCTAGGGTCAGGCCTGTATAGTTTTAAGGGTATCGCAGGAGCACATCATAAAAGGTGAGAGTCAATAGTAATATGGCTGTTTTAAACCAACGACTGCTTTTAAAAGGCTGTCTTTTATTTTTCTTTAGATGTTAAAATGGATATGAATTGAATTTGCTCTATAAGTGGTGACATTGTGATGCAAGGATGGGCCACACAGTACGGTTAAGCTAAGGCCTGAGAGTTGTGCTGGACAAACCCAAGAATGTACTTGTACAACATGGAAGGCTATGCTCCCCAAACAAATATAAGGAAAATAATGACTTGCCTTCACCTGAAAACTATTGATGATTTATATTTATCAGGGACTAATCAGGCTCCAAATTTTAATGTGAAAATACCTGGGATACATATGAAACAGTGGAAAGTCAAATCTTTCTTCAAAAAATAATCCTGGGATCTATGAAGAAGGATCAAATCAGTGAGAAAGCAGATCTTTTTAATTACAATATATGTACATGTACTTGCAAGAAGGGGAACCAGCCTGAGACAGTCTCCCGGTTCTTAGCTTAGGCCAATACTGTGCTTGGCTGGGGGCAGGGGAATACATGTATACTGAATTTGAAAGGGGATAAAGAAAGGAGGGGAAAGAGATGAATGAGAGGATACCAGGATTAGTGTATGCTGCCAGTAGAGTAGCACATACTTCAGTCCATAGGCATATATTTACCATCACTTTCCCCATTGTCCCCAGCCCCATCCCACCCTCTACCCCATCCATGCCTGTTGTTTGTATTTTGTTTTGCTTATAGAATCCCAGTAGTTTCTTGATGAGCCAGCTCTAGATATATGTACCAGTTTATTTCATCTCTTTGATCAATTTTGATTGGTATATTTCCTCAAGATTTGAAAGAAAGAGAGACATTTAAAAACATTTTTTTTTTTTTAATGGCTGTCATTTTTTCACAGTCTTAACATTTTTACAACTTATTTCAGAAAAAACAGATTTAACTGTATTTTAAGTTAATTAATTTTCAGTTGATTTTACACTATTTGGAAATTATCAAAGAGTTGCACAGATTGTGAAACTGATGCTAATATGTTCCCAAGCTGTAAGAAAGAAGTACAAATCTCAGTTTCTCT
Source organism: Peronia verruculata (assembly GCA_038406235.1). Lineage (NCBI taxonomy): Eukaryota > Metazoa > Mollusca > Gastropoda > Systellommatophora > Onchidiidae > Peronia > Peronia verruculata. The sequence goes on along the minus strand of JBCAUA010385245.1, from coordinate 9,376 downwards.
TTGCTTAAAATAGTTTATTTCCCCTTTTGCTGTGTTTTTCATTTTGTTTTGTTGAAATGGTGACAATACAACATTAGCATATATATGTAATGTTTAACAGTTTTATACTACCTACCTGTATGTACCATAAAGCAATGTAATAGTGCGACTGTAGACCATACCATGATTATTAATTATTTTGTTCTTGTACATAGCTCCCCCTGGCTCCTTGCCCTGGTATAGTAATGGATTGGCGTACTCCTGTGACTCTTGTTGCTATCACTGGCACATGGAGCTTTGTTCACTAAGGTGCTGTTCTGTATCATACCAACTCTATGTCAGTGTCAATGTGGTGTACTTGTGTTGTCCACGTGAGGTTCATGCTAATAGCAGTTGTCTAACTCCTTGACTGTTGGGATTGATTGGGATCTTTATGCTTCCTTAGCTGTCAACTTTCTTTTGGATTTAGGCTGATCTAAATTGTTGATTTAACTGAGAAAAATGGCATAACTCCCAAAAGATTGAACAATTTGGCTGTTTATGTATGTGTTCTTCTCTTCTACAAGGATTGCAGTGTTGAATATCTCAGAAAAGAAAATGTGGGATTCTATAGCAGTGATTAGACAGTCTAATAGTCATTATGAGTGCCAGTATCTCCAGGCAGCTTGTTGTGGGTTTACTTTAATGTGGTTTTTACATTTAGCAGATTCATGGATTGGGGGGAAAAGGCAAATGTAACATCTGGTCGTGTTAGATTACTGTGTGTATTGTATAGTGAACCTGTTCTGAATCACCATATGGCAAAGATTTGTTCATAGAATAAGCTGGAATTAGATTTGAAAATGATAGTATCGAATTCAGGTCCTTTCTATCAAAATACATGAAAATAACTTTTCTTATTGTTGTTCATTCACTACAATTCAGATGTCGTGGAATTGTGACTCACAGCTTTATCAGTTGCTCACAGCCAGTGTGTTCCATTCACAATGTAAACCAAACGTGATAGTTTACTATATCCAACAAATGAAGAATAGACCAGGGAGATTCAGAACAAGTCAAAATTCATAGTTCAAAAGCTACAAGTATTGAATACTTTAATTAAAAGGTTAAAAAAAAAAAATATGTAATATGACCTGGCATTTTGAGCAGTTTTATCATATCTAAACTATGACAATGCTAAAAGGACTTTTGTTACTTTGCCATACTCAGAGGAATTTTCCTTTTTCCCAAAAGATTTATTTCAAAATTCTGGTGGGTTAGAATTTGTTTTCAGAGGAACAATAGATGTCTAGCTTCAAATTTATCATAAAATTGTTTCACTTTTTTTGTGTTGTTGTTTTTAACTTGCAGTGTTCTTACTTATATGCTATGTCCCTCGTTAGGATTTGGGTGAAAGATTGTGTTGGTGATGCATATACATATATATATACATTTTGTATAAAACAATGCAGTGCAGCATGACTGATGTTTTGTGGAGTGCCTGGATAATTTTATACTGCCTGACAGTCAAAGTACATATGAGGTGCTGTGTTAGAGAATGAGAGGAGAATGGGAATGAGATGCTCTGATTTCAATTTGACTATAATCTGTATACGCAGGTCTGCCCATGATTAGTGATATAAGCTTTACATAGATTCAAATAAACCATTTTAAAACTGCACTCCAGGACTTTTTGTTTGCACTATATTTTGTTGGTGGTGATAGTTCTGTTGTGTAATCTGCCTTGATATGGGTGAATGGGTTTGTGGGTGGATAGATATACATATCGGTAGATAGATGAAAAGATGGCTGGATGGATGATCAGAAGGATGGATGTACAATTGAATGAATGAATAGACATAGGATTAGGAGGGATTGGTAGACAACAGATGAGTGAAAGGAAGTGGATGCAATGACAGGATATATTTGTTTTATCATCAGAATGCCAGCAGAGTGCAACAGGACAGTATGCATAAAAATAAGATACAAAAGATGCCAAATACAAGATAATGTTTCTGAACAAGAACATTTAACATCAGGATGTGGATAGGTAGTGATAACATCAGACAATTTTTATAATTATTTTAAATATAAAAATTAAATAAAATTAGCCACATTTTTACCAAGCAGGCATACTCCTGAATTTCTTCCACATGAATCTAGAGGTTTGAACATACAGTAAATCCACATTCACATTCTCTTAACAACTGCTGCAAATTTTTTATTCTGTTTCACAAACTTAAAACTCAAAGGGAATGCTTGTGCATCACCCCACTTAGCTATAAGTATGGCCTGTGAAACATTTATCCACACTAATTTTAGCTGTGCTGAACATTTTTATCAAATTGACTAAACAGAAAAGTATATATTAGGTATTACTGGGAAGTTCATTTTGAAGAGAGCAGTAAAATGGTAGATTTCACACCAAAATCAAAATTCTGTCAATCACCACATGAACTGAAACAAGCTGGTCAACACAACAGATGTCAAATATCTTAGAGACAGACAAGTTGGGATGACAAAGTCAAGTGTCCTTTTTTTTTCCCCTAAATACCAGCTATAGATTTGTGGACAAGTATAGAGCTTGTTCTGTGCCACCTTAGGACATCCTGTTGCCTCTGCATTGTTTATCTCACTGGTTACATGTCTACATGTAATGAAGGGGTGTGAATATGTGGGCATTACTAAAGTATTGAAGTATTGGTAGGGCTGTAACACAGATCAGTGGAGCAAGAAAGGTCAGGAAAAAAATAATAATTACTTTTTACGTTTTCAATATTCTGTGTGAGCAAAATAAACCAAAATTCTCTACCCAAAAAAAAAAGAAAACGGGGAAAAAAAACACACACATTTCATGTAATACATATATAGTTCAACTACCACTTGAAATATCTCAAATGAATAATAGCATAGTTTGATCAAATTTCAATTTTGACAGAGATTCAAGTGAAAATGTGAAAGTCAGACCTTGCAAATTTAGGTGGAATCTACATATTTCTCCCTCTTTAAGTAAGTCTTTTTAGATCAATTAAATCATAGCACTCCTGTGTATTTGTCTCACATCTTTTTATTATGGGCACCCCTAACCCTTCACCTGACACATTCTTTTCTGACAGACTCTTCTGAAATTTCATTTACAGGAAATTTTACTTACACTTTGCAAAAGCATAATTATTTCTTGAAAAAAAAAAATTACACACAGAAAACTATTGCACCAAAAACTCTGAAATTTCATACACGAACAGGCAATTGGTATGTGCAACTGTATTCAAGTTTTTATAGCAGTAAGACAACTAGAACATGTTAAAAAAAAATATCTGACAAGGAAATTAGATGAAACACCATCACAAAGTCATGCTGTTGCTTTAGATAATGCCACTAGTTCCTCAACCTCATCAAAATATTGTTCCAGCTTAAAAAAAATAACAGAAACATAAGTTTTCAACCAATTTTGATCAAAGAAAAACTACCAGAGAGCATGAACCCTTTACTTTAAATTTAAAACAGGTGCATCACGAGATTTCTGGTTATAACATGACTGTCAGAGGAAAAGGGATGCAGGTGTGATGCAGGTGTTTGCGGTGACTGTACCACTCTATTGATAGAGGGGACTTGCGTTGACTGTGTTAGGTAAGGGGTTAAAAGCTAACTTGTAATATCTCGAAAACACTGGTAGAGGTGCTATATGAAACAAGGAAGTTTGATAGTTCTTAAATAAATTATTTAATGTATATATTCTAGGGTATCAGAAATTCGACAGCCCTTAACAGTATAACTCATCAATGTCTCTGTTGAGAAAACATTAAGTGACTTTGAAATGATATGATGAAGAATTTCAAGTGATTTTTTGCTCACACAGATTGACAGTCAAAATCACTTTCACTGATTTTTCAATAAAATTATAATAAAATTAATTGCAGCTGACCACTAAGACAACTGTCCATATGCTCGCTTGTGCACATAGTCTTCAAACAGATAGCAATATCTCGAGATAAATGCTGCCTGAATGGATTCATTTTTTTGTAAGACTTTCAACACAGGTGTTCCATTCTCATGTGCTTCCACCAAGTCATAGCATGAAAAGCAGTCCCTGTAATTTGAATAGATAAGAAAGTTGAAATAATGATATCACAAAATTACACAATGACAGGCTGCAAGAGTAAACACAGGTGTATGATAAAACAAAAATAAACAGTTTTACTCCAGAATCAACAATAAAAATCGGAGGTAGTTTAATTTGAAAATCACATGATAAACCGTTTATGTCCCCACGATAATATAGTATATGGCTTCTACAGTGTCTTTTTAAATGCAGTCCTCTACACCATGTCCAGCAGGGGATCTTAGCATTCCTTTCATGCCCATCCTATAAGTCGCAAACAAAATTATTTTTTGTTTCCAAACTCCAGGATGAATGCAAAAGGAACTACTTTACTGAGGAATCTTTGTCCATTGCTAAAACTTTGAATGCTTGAACTAAGAACATTTTAACCTTCAAATTCAGCTTCAGCATGTTCAAAGTTTTTGAAAATTAGCTATATCTATTTTCAAGCCTAAGGCTCTTAGAGTAAGAAGTGTTATTGTCTGAAATTTTATATATTAGTCACTCTATAAAAGGGATAATATGCATTTGTTTTTTGTTTATAGATCATGTTTGTCAAAAATTCTTTTAAATATGTGTTTTGACAAATGCATATATTTCTCAATTTCCCACCAAATATTAAAAATTCCTTCAAAGACAAGATCAAAATTAAAATAAACTTATGCATATTTTTAAATACCATGGGGGAAATATCTATTCAAAATTTGAAGTTTGTTTTTAGAAACAAAAAAGCCTTACAGAAAAAAGTTATCAAAACATATATATAATGAGAAAATCTCATCTGACTTTTCCTACATGTTATACAGCTTATGGTGAAGCCATTTTCAAGAAGGAGATGTTTCTGACCTCAGCCATTGTTTTGCTTACATCAGAGAAGGTCGAAGTGTCTAAAGATAGGGAAAAGTTTTGATTTTCTAATTACAAAACTTCATTTTCAGGACCCGCACCAGCCTTCTTAACTGATTCTGGCCGTAAAATGAATCAAAAGTTGCTTTAGCTCAACCTTTTCAGTCCGAACCCACAGAATTACAATTTTGTGTGTGCACAACAATCCAAATGCCAATCTCTCTTAGCCAGGATCTAGAGCTTGTTATGGGCCATGATTCAGTTGAAGAAAATGAAGGTATGATACCTATCAATACTGAGGACACTGAATATGGATGCTGAAGACAATTTAAAGTTGTTTTGTCATAAACTTTCATATCCAAGAAACCTAAGACTACCCAAAAAATAATAATAATAATAATTATAGACAAAATAAATTATAGGAGTTATTGCATGAATAGTAACTGAACTCCAAAGTACCACAGTATTTTGAGCTACATGTACATACAACAACAAAGGACATTAAATAATATTTCTTTGATACATATAATTTAGTATCCTAGTCTAATTCTATAGTCTTGACTGAATTTTTAAAAATGGTGTGATATCATATGTATGTTGGGAATCACATGGTCAGACTGGTGTGTTAGCACTGAGTTAAAGCACGAGAAACATAAGGCATTAATAACTCCGTTTCCATGATCTCTATAGAACCATTCAAGATAATGCATTAATTCAGAAAAATGCAGGTTCACCTCCTTGCACAGATATTTAGTGATTAATAATATGCATGAGAATACAATTACAAATATTTTGTCACAATGCTACAAAAATATCTACAATTTCCTGCCAATGATTCTTTATTTCTCTTGCTGTAATCCAAAGAGATTTCTTTTTATTTTGTTCACAAAATGATAATTTATGCTTTAATGTGAGATAACTCTGAATGTTATGTCATTACACTACGCAAGTTTGAAAAGGAATTCTAATACAAAGAGTGATAAGCAGGATCGGATTGACCTGTTGCCACTTGTAGTGCTAAAAAAAAGAATAACTGCCATTATTTATTCCAGATACAGATTACCTGTCTCTATAGTTTGTCTTTAGACTTTCCAAACCCTACTTTATATATATGTGACTAGTGTTTGCAATACAGGTTTGAGAGAAGGGCAATAGCTGGAGCTTTCATCTTGCTTTGCATTCTTCATCTCCACTTACTGTTCTGCATCTTTCTTTCTTTCAGCAGCTCCAAAGTGGTGAGTGGTCAGTCTGTCACAAGTGAGTGGTTTCTTACGAGTCTCGCCTAAGACTGCGGTATGAATGACAGACAAAGTCTGATTCTGAGTCAGCCCATGGTCGGTGCACATGTTGACCACTGCCAAAACAATGGTTTCTGCAAGGCGGTCGTCACTGCTTACTATTGATCCTGAATGGAAAAGAAATGATAAAACTGTAAATTCTTGGAATCTTTCAATCATAGATAGTTAAAATAAATAATGACACATTCTATTACGTTTTCATTTCTCAAACTAAAGAAATTGGAATTTTCTTTTAATTGTTGTGACCATTACAAATATCATCACTGCTCAATCAATTTTCACATTTATTCCTTTTTTATTATCACATTCACCATAGAAATGCAAGCAAAAACATGAAATTTAATCGTCAGTAATTTTCTTAAAGTCAGTTAAAAAAATAAGTCCTATAAAAAAATTCTGTGGAACATAAAAATCTGGAATAAAATACAATGGTCTCCGCCTCAGAGCCTGGTCATCAACAGACAGAAAAAGGACTCCTAGGCAGATTGAAAAGTTACACAAGCCACCTGATAACTGTCCTGGCTGCTTTAATTGATCGTTACCATTAGTAAAAAGTTTAGTCTATACAATTTAGAACAACTTTCTCCCTTCTGTGTGTGTGTGTGAGTGTGTGTATATTCTGTGATTAGATCTAATAATTCCTACCCTTTCTTAGAGTACAATTTTGTCAATAACGCTTGATGCAGTGTTCAAAGATTGAGTGAGTTTTCACATAATGGTATCACTACTGAATGAAAATGTGATATTGCGATGTTACTTTGAGGATAATTGCATGAAGGACTTAAGTGTTTAAAATCAGCCAGTCCAACCCAAAGTAGGAAAACGACTGACCAGTCGGAAGGCTACACTTATTTCTTCTTGTACACAGAGCCAATAATGTGAGGAGCCCTGGGTTCATGGGCAGATTTTTTATTTGGGTTCTTAGAGGGATAAGTTACAGAGAAAAAATTCTCTTTCAAGCAGAGGCAGCCTCTTAGGTGACTGGCCTCTTAGGTGGTGGATTCTCAGGTGACACCACTGTATGAAGTGAAAACAAAAAAAATGAATTAGCAGTTACACAAGTGGAAAAAACAACTGTGATGCAGGCTACAAACTATCACCAGTCCCAGGGCTATGCACGAGCGAGCAAATTATAACCCTCATCATGAGCAACCTGTGATTATGACTATCTTGCTGGTCAGTGCTTGTTGTCTCAGCAACATTTTATTTGAGTAATGACCCATCCACACCCAAGAATGAAACAATGTCAACCTGCGTACGCAACAACCCTTTAACTGACCATGTACTGCCTTTGGCCCTCTTTGACCTCACCCCTTTGCTAAATATAACAATTTAAATTAGTCATTGGTGGATGGAATAGTTATATTTATGAATTTAGGGCCTTTTTGGCTGAGTCATGCCAACACTATTTGATGCATTTGTGTTCATTTGATACAATTTAAATGCAAATTGAAAGGTATGACAACTATGCCAAATGGAATTTAGTCATTCTGATTAGATCTAATGCAGTTGTTTGACTGCCTCATGATGATGAAGATACAACCTGTCTGATGAAGGCACCAATAAAAGACGATGAAATATATTCTGAACTGTAGAGGAATAAATACAGTGGAACTCCACGAGAAGTCAACTTGCCTAAAGTAAATTCTTAGTTTAATCAACCTAGTCTGACGGTCCAGCTTTTTTCTTTGATATTCCATTAGTTTTGTTTCTGATAATGTTAACACTTCCAGAAATGATTTCACTTAAAGTCAACAAATGACCCACACTGGCCTACTGCAGCTGAAAATTGTGAGAACAAAGAATAAAAAACGTCAGACAGAGAGATCAAGAGACGCCTTGTTGTGATACATTATTGCCTGTGGACCTATAGCTGAATAAGCAGCTACTTGGCTCTCTTCACCTGTCCTGCATTGGTGTGGGGACACACATACACATACAAAAACACACACAGACACAGCACCTCCGCACTCAGCTCTCCTCACCCTCCTTGCATGCACTGGTGAGCCCGTGAACACACATCCAGACCACTGACTGCATAGATACATAAAGACTGCAGTACTCAGGGTCCGAATGGCACATGGTTCCACACTTAGCTCTCTATGCCTACCTCATGCTGGCATGGATACACAAACATATACCCACACTCAGCTCTCTTCGCCCAATTTGTTGACAAACACACACACACACACACAAATACACACAAAGACAGGCACAGCGCCCAATTTCGGTCACATTTTTGGATCACCTTCATTCCTACATCTACATTGTGCGCTCACCATGACTAGATCTAGTCAACCTTTTATCCTCAGCTCCATGATCAGAATGTCTGAGGAAATTTACAACATTCTTAATCCGGATACAAAGTCCAAACTTCTTAAGATGCTGATTCAAGACAAAATACTACTTCTACTAGCGTAGACTTAAGAGGGGGAAGCTCTGCTAGAATGTTTTTTTTTTAAGGATAAGGGCCTCAGGGTATAACTCAATAATATACAACACACATTGACTCCCCATGCATCCCAGAGATAGTGTTCCCTGAAAACGGATAACGTCAACATTGCTTAAGGTCAACACTTTTTTTCAGGCCCGAGTGGTTGATTTTAAATGGATTCTGCTGTTTCCTTCACAAAAGCGGTAGATTAATTTTTTCTTTTGATTCTGATTATTGCGAAAACTGTTGAATGGGCTACATAATTGCAGGCCGTCTGATTCAATGGACACAACCAGATCAAAAAGGCTGTTTGTTGTTCCCTCTCCATTGTTATTTCTTTTGATGCAGACTGGAGTGATCTGAAAATATTTTAGTAAGCCATGTCATCCTATGATAGCTGTTCCATGATTCTGTATACCTGGATTGTCTCTTTAAATGTGAAATCCAACATTCACCTCTAGAGAAAAAGCTTTCAAGACTGCTGCAGACTTATTTACTGGCCTATCATTTCACCTAAAATGATGACAAATTTGACGAAAACAAGCTCAAGAAGATCTTACTCTGTCAGACACAATTAGAAATATCACAGCAGAGTCACCTTTGATTGGCTTGTTGGCCATTGCATGAAGAATATGAAAGGGCAAATTGATATATACAAGCACATATGTCTCGCAGCCAGTCAAAATGAGACGTATGTCGATTTTTCACCATATGGAGTTTTTGGTATCATGTGAAAGC
>JBCAUA010385026.1:0-33829 GCA_038406235.1 Peronia verruculata | reverse complement strand
TTCTCAGCAAAAATTGGCAGCTTCTAAAAAGCCGAGATAATCCTTTCTCTTAGGATTGAAAGGCTTCAGAAAAAAAAAAAAAAAACAGACAGTAAAATGAATGCAAACCTTCTACAAGCCAAACCATATCTACAATCACCAACACCAGTAAAAAGGAGAAAAACAGGCACACTTCAAAATGCTTCAGGTTTCTCCTAACTGATTATACCTTATGTAATTACTATGTATATTATTGATGTGTTTATTTATGTAGGCCTAATATATGCTTTATCTCAATACTGCAATGTTTTTATGTTATCTCCTTGTCGGAGCACGCTGGAAACAAAGCAACATTTTAACTGTTTTACAGTTTTTACAAATGATACTAACGTGTTCATTGTCTGCATGCCTCTGCCCTGCAGACCCTAGATACGGGCCTGGCTGTGTTAATTATTTAGAGGGTCTCATATTTCAACACCTAATTGTGGTGGAACTAGTGGTAGTTCGATTTTTCTTTTGTACCACTGTTGGAAGGGTTAAAATCCTCTTCATTCCAACCATATTTTTTAAACTGACTTAACTCCTAGCCTTTGCCTGATAATTGGAGATAAAAAAGGTTAACATTTCATAAAACTTAATACAATTTACTCATTTTTTTTAACTAGTATTATCCTCTCCTTCACAAGAGATATATCATTAAAAAATATACCACAGAAAAATTAAAATTTTCATCTCTCTGTTTATATTTTGTCTTAATGTCTCAAATTCCTCTATTGCACATGTCAGTGTATTAAAATACTGCACAATTTCACAACGCCATGGCGGTTAGATCGCGCTCCCCGGTGGGCCACCGGTGATCCATGATTTGACCTCTTGACCCGGGCCGCCTTGCCAGCACGGGTCAAACTAAATGCACACTGGTGCACAGCCGTGTCGGAGAAGTGTATTTTATGCTGTGAATGCCTATTATGATGACAAATTGACAAGATTGGGTCTGGGTGAATGGATCATATTCTATGCTCATGCAATAATTATATTGCCATTATTCGTCCATCCTGTTTTATTTCATGAGTAGTTTATTTTAGCATGGTACACAATATTTGGTTCATGAATACAGATTTATAAACTTTTCCCTAGATAAATTAAATTGTGAAAGACAGCAGTTTAAGGAAGGTTGGGCATTTTTGCAGATTCAGCTTCTTTTCATGGTGGAGTCTCATCAGCTGGAACAAAGGATAACACATCAGTCCAAAATCCTGCCACTCCAGATGGGAAACAGGATGAAGGATCTGAGCTAGTTGTTGAGCGAGATACTTGGTATGATCCTCCTGATCCACAAAAGTTGGCAGTGAGCATTGAAGATGAATGCAAAGATGGAGTTGGTGCTCTTGCAGAGTTTTCTAAACGTCTGGATGCGGACCCTTACAGTGAAGATGAGGTTTGATTACAATTAAATGTAGTTTTCTTTCTCAACTAAACCCTGGATAGCTCAAACTCCAGTTTGCTAGACAAATTTCATTGGTCTCAGCCATTTCATCCTCTTTTTCTATGTTGGAAAACTGCAGATGTCTTGACCATTCTATCCAGTTTAGGTTGACATAATCTTGTATAACAGGTGGTTGATTAGAACACTACATACTAGTCCTGGAACAAAAAAGGAGAGAAACCCAGATGGGAGTCTGTAAAGAGGGTGTAGCATTTGGTGAAGGGGAAAGAATGGGTTTGGCCCAATTTTGTGTTACTATAGGGCAGAACAATAAACTTGCCACTTGTTCTATGTTGCTCTTGAGGGGTAGGAGAGGACAGTGATGAAAGATTCGTGTATTATGTATTTCTTATAGTCCTAATTTTGAACAAATTAATTCATTATGGGAGTTGTGGTGGGTATCTCTGTGTGTATGTAATGTGTGTTTGCCATAGTCTCTTTATATCACCATACTGGCTTTGTTTCTTGAATCAGTAGTGGCAAGCTTACTGTATTTTTGATTGCTTCTCATTTTTATACATGTATATTTCTACTGCAAATAAGACCAATGTCAACAATAATTTTATTGTGTTACTGTGGGACTGATGTGGAAAGTAATTGTCATCTAGACAAAATAAGTTAAAAAAAAAAAAAAAGAGAGATGGGCAGAAACATTTGCTCTAGATTCTAGATTTAGATCTAGCTAATGATTATGGCATCCTATAGGGACATATCTGCAGTTCCAAAACAGGACAGAAATAATTAAAAAGCAGTTTCATAATATATGTGTATTTACATTATATGTAGCAACTTAATATGCTCCACATAGGGAACATGCATGAACTTTTGTATAATACACTAAGACAAAAGGCCTGATACTATTTATTGTTGTGATCTCTTTCAACTTTGGCTTTGAACTCAACCAAATTTTCTTTCTCCTTTCCTAGATCAGGCTGTTAGGATTGCACCGTAAATATTCACTGTCCACTTGACTCTTCTCTCTTTGACATCATATTTATTTTCATTATAAATCATACCTTCTAGAACTTTTGCTGAGGCAGATATTATGATTTGATACCCTCATTAAGATGAATGGTTCCTGATATTAAGATGGCAATAAAAAAGGCTAAATTCAAGATTTGAATGTCCCCTATTTCCAAGCAAGTATTTTTTACCAACAGGTACAACTGTATGAACCACTTGTAAACTTAGATATGCTAAAAAATTAATTCTAGTTTTCTAGTGTGCATCCCACTGACTGACAGAGATATTGAAAGAAATGTTTGGTGATAATGTATAACTTTTTTAATTCAACTACTTATTCCTACTCTTCTCCAGGCTGAATTGCGCTTTCTTCACTCTAAACCAACTTGTTTCCTCATTCTTGGTAAACCTGGGGTTGGAAAAACTGCACTGGCTAGACGATTTGCTGCTGAATGGAAGTGTGAAGTAATAAATTGTAAGTTTTATTCTGTTAATGCTTATAACAGTCCTTTATAGTTCACTTTATTTTGATAATGATTACCAAGTATTTCTTTTTTTTTTTTTCTCTCTTTGTTTTTTTTAATTTACTTTACTTGATCTCTGTAGTCTTTCTCACTTTTTTTTGCTGTCAGTTTTAGTTTTTAAATTCAATGCAATTGATTTAGTCTATGTTTTTTTGCATTCTCTCCAGCCACGGATATCATAATGCAAAACATGGAGCTTCAGACAGAGATAGGCTTGAAATGTGTAGAGATTTTGACCCGGGGAGAGGCAGTGCCTGATGAGATGGTGCTGAAAATGATTGAGCAGAAAGTCAACTCACCTGAAGTTGCTCACCATGGTAGGTATTTAAAGTATGAAGTTTCAAGTGTTGCTGTCTTGTGACACAAATGTCAGATTGAATAATGTATTAAGATGAGGTGCGGGTTCTATTAATCAGGTTTTGGGATCAGCAAAATTATTTTTTTTGTTCTCTATATTTAGACACTCAGTTGGGGCCCAAAATATCTGCTTTATGCCCCTAAACAACATCCCTACATGGTCATCCTAGTCTGCATTTACCACATCTTTTAAATCTGAGTTGAAATTATGAGTTTTTTTAATGCGGTTTTTGCCCACCAGTGATAAAATGCATCCCATCATGTAATATATGAAATGAAAGAATTTTTTTTTTCTGTTAGGTCAGATGAATATCTGAGCAATGACATCCCATAGAAGTGCTTTTCAGTATGATATAAATCGTGCAACTAGGCAACCTTGCTTTTAAATATAGCAGGGACATGACCTATTATTACATCAGTTGAAACCACAAAAGCCCAGTCATACAAATGATATCAGAGTGGACTGTGTTCTATTTATTGAACATGGGTGCTTTTCTTGAATGTGAAAAATGGAGAATATGTACAATGGCATCTTGTTCTCATCCCATAATAAGAAAGTATGAGAGAATTTGTTTAAGCTGCTCAACTGTCATCTTAGTGCTTCACTTGAGCTTCTTTATTTCTTTTATGTCATTGATCATGACTGTTTTCATCCTTTTAATAAAAACATGATTCCTAGTAACAGTTATTTTTTTATACATCAGAAAAATTGCATTTTTCTGGCAGGCTCAGTCTGAAATTTGTTGGTATTCTGTCCCTTTCAGTAGCCATATGTGGTTTCACTATATCAGAACGCTAGAGAGGTTGTTTTTAATTATTAGGGATGTGTGTATGCAGCCTCTCGATCCTAGGGCTAACATCTCAGCTCTTTGTAAGATATAATTTTAGGATAAATATTATTGAGCTTTTGGACATTCTGCTTGCGTTTCCATTTATTCTCCATGCAAATTCAAATGCCAACACTTGTTTATAATTTGTGTGGCATTTTTGTTTACACAAGAATTCCAAAACATATTCAGTATGCTCCAAGAAGACTGTGCATCAAGCTTGTGAGAATCAATGAAAGAAACAGATTTTAATCTTTCCTATGCTCTTATGGGATAAATACTTTCATGAAGAGACAGATGCCTAACCTCTCGACCATGGTGCTCCTCTGCCTGTTTTTTTTTTTTTAATGTATGTAGTTTTTCAGTCCTAAGAAAGTAAGGTTACTTCAGATGTCAGTGGTGAGAACACTTTTTGGGGTAAAAATTTGGAAGTTGAACATTTTTGGCAGGCAGTGTTGTCTTTGCTTACTCTTCAGTGGAATTCATACATAACCTTATGCTTCTACATGGTATCCAGCCGTTGTCAAAGAACATTGATTTACTATGTATGATGTAAACAGTTGAGTTAACTCTCTCTTATTTGTAGGATCAAGTTATTGGTGTTCTCACTCAGAGAATAAAGTTTGTATTTCAATAAACTTGCATTTTTGTTCATAGCTCTTTATATGATTGTAACAGCGTTACATAAATCCTGCATTGATAGAGTCATTATACATAATCTTAGGTTATGTTATGGATGACTTCCCCTGCCTCTCAGAGGATTTGATGTCAATCAAAGACCAGTTGGAACTAATCAAAAGCTGGAAATTGAAGCCTGACTTTGTCATCAACATTCGGGTAGGTCTTTCAGGATCAGTATATTCCATCTAGATTCTTATGTTGAAGCTCAGTCTCAAGATAGTTGCAAAATTGTATTAAAGGGGAATGGGGAAGGAATTAATAAAACAAAGATGAACCAATCAAATTCCTGTTTTCATATATGGAGATTGGGCTTTCTATAATGAGACATATGACTATAACTGGTATTTCATTGACCAGGGCATATACAATTTGTCTGGTTTACAACAAAAAATAAGAGAATCACTGTATTATTAAGAGGTATTACTTAAAATGTGAAGACAGGCAAACAGATATAAAAGCAAGAACAACCAGTGGGAAGGTGTTGGTTGTCTTTGAGAAATACATGTATTTAATGTGAGAGATAATGAAACTCTTATCAGATTCCTGAGAAAGATATTGAGAGACGACGCTTGGGCCAAAAGATTGATCCCTTCACCGGAGATATATATACCAGGGATGTGTATGCACCGGATAAACCTGTCCCACCAGTAAGTATGTCATTGAGCTAGTACTAGTAGTATAGAAAGATAAGTGAGCCTTTAATACATTAGAGGAAAGGTCATGCTGAATTTCCCTTTTCTTCTCGTGCAAAAAAAAACAAAAAAAAAAGAAATGCAATCACTGATTTGCTGTCAAGTAGGCAGGAGCCTCAGGGGTCCATTAATGGTTGTACTATTTTCATTTCAAGATAGGTAGCTGTAACGTAAGTGAAGTCCTTTAGGCCTGCGTTGTTTATCTTTATAATTATGTTTATGAGTATAAAGATCAAATTATTATTTTTCATATTTTTATCCAGCCTTCACCAGACAGAGATGAAGATGAGGATGAGGAAGAAGAGGAAGCTGAGGATGAAGAAGAGCCAGTTGAGGTGAGTTTTTGGCATTGTTGTGATTTCCATTTTGTCAAAACAGCTATTCAGAATGAGTAAATGGGGTATGAAAAATAATAGGCAGATTGAGTTTTTACTTCTGTTTATTTTATTTACATTTTCTTGAAATCCCTTTGTGTATTATGAAAATTTGTATAAATTTCTTTGTCTTTTGTTGAAAGCATCAAAATAATATCTTTTATATCAGCAGATTGGAATCTGAACGTGTAAAAGTGATGTAGAAATTCAGAAACTGTAGTTGTTGAACAAACGAAAGGGAGATTTTATAAATGACTTCTTCTTCTGCTTGTATTTGTAGGATGAAGAACGAACCATAGAACTTCCCCTGGAAGTATTGGAACGTTTGATCAGAAGACCTGAAGATTTGCCAGATCAAGTGGAAGAGAACTTAACAAAGTATCGCACAAATATGCTGCGAGTACTTGAGGTGAAAGAACTTAGTCTATAAGTGACATTAATAGTGACAGGCTCATTAAATTATCTACTTTTAATATGCCATGGCATCTTCATGATGAAAAATCAGTAGCTTATGCAGAGAAAACACTGCTCATGAATAGAAGAACTTCTAAAATAATATGAACTATTACCATGTTTAATCAATTGAATCTCACTGTTACTGAAGCTTTCTCAAAATATGTAAGCCATTTCACATCAGCAGGAAATATTGATAATGGTGGAGAATATGTACTGATGAACTTCTTAACTCATTCTATGCCAGTATGTTTTCCACATTTTTGCCAGGCTACTATTTTTGAAAGGTACTATTTCAAGGGGTGTAATTAGAATGGGGATCTTCACTTGCTTTGTTTTCATACAGTGCAGACATGTTATATATCAAAATGATGGTATTTGGATAGAGAACAAGACTATATCAGGATAAAAGGAAGAAAGTAGTGCAGGTGCCATTCAGATAAGGTGAAATTGAAGATGAGTTTTAGGGGAGATAATTTACAAACATTAAAAATTGTTCTCACCAAATCAAATCTGGGCTTTAATTGATGCTATCTATTTCTTCCCTGTAAAACTTCATGCTTTGTCATTTATGTGCATACTGAACTTTACAGATTGAAAATATTCCAGTAAGTCACAAAGTTATATAACTTTGCATTACATTTCCTCTACAGACATGGCCATTGTTTGTTTATGATGACAAATGTAACTTTGAATAACAAAAGTAAGAGGAAAAATCACTCACAACAACTCTAAACTCACGCTGATTTCATGAACAGAAGATTGGGAAGAGCTGTCGTTATTTACAAATACTAAAAAGTTTCAAAACAGACCCGTAGTAGCAAAACAAAAGAAAACTTTGATATCGACGATGTATCTTCGATTGGCACAGCCACGGCAAAGCATATCAGCAATGTATCATCAATTGGCATGGAATGAGTTAAGAGACAGAAAACAAAAGCTTAAGTGACAGTCTGACATTTTTTATACAGAATTGCTGTGATGAAATCTCATCAGCCAAAATTAAACTATCCAACATCCATAAAAAAACATAATATCAAAATACACAGAATTCAGACATCAAATTTGGCTTTCTTGATTCTCATGTACTCTCCCACTTGGTTTTGCCATCTCCTTATTGTGCCTTGATATTGTATGTATTATTGTTTTTTCTTTCCATCCAGACTTTGAGCATCTAGAGTTGGGAGTGATCTGAATGTTGAATGATAAAACAAGATAATGTCGAATGATAAAACTAGATGTGATAGGATAAAGTTTATTATTGTCTTCAAAAGAAAATTCATTCTTACTCGAGGAGACACAATATATCTGTAAGATAAATTCATACTTACATGAAGATAAAATTGTCCCAAAAAGCATTAGAAACAAGGCAGACTCAAGGAACATTGATCACAAATTTCTAGTTTTATTCATTATTAATTAACATTTTTCCATTCAGTTGAACTATTTACAACCCTGGATTGAGTAATAGTATGTTATTATTTTAACTTCAGGATTACATGGGAGACCATGATCAGCAGTACTTGATTGAGCTGGATGGAAATCAGACTGTGCTGACCTTATTTAAGGTATATGTCTGTTTTTATAATTGTTGCTCTGCTTCATGAACATGTTCCTGAGCATGACAAAATATTCGCTTCCGGGTTGGTTAGTGATCCAGCTTTCATACTTTTCACATTGATTTGCAAAAAGAGATTGATGGTACTATTGCAGTGAACAGTAGGGGTGGGCTAGCAATACATTTTTTGTACCGGGCGAGAAGCTTGGGAAGTCACTCTACTTCCCGCTGGGACGGGTCCCGGGAAGAGAAGTCGGTACCGAGAAGCCGACTGCTTGTTGCCTTCCACTATTTTTCTAACTGGCACTGCACTAATTTTTTTATTTATCTTGTTAGTGACAGAGAAAGCATGTGGATTGGTGAGTGGTTGGAGTGAGAGAAAGAGAGATACAGAGTGCAAGAGAGAGAGAGGGGAGAAGGGGGAGGGACAATGCATCATGCTTAAATTTTGTTTTGACGCGAAAGTTAAGAAGGCCATGCAAGTGCACACATAGGCTGATTCCAACGTGTGTCCAGGCTATGGCCTAATTCCAGTGGTCGATTTTTGTTGTTGTTGTTGCTGTTTGAACCCTTTCCCTGTTCATAGCTACGGCATGCGAGCAGAAGCTTCTCGGTCGTCTTGTCTCTGCTTCTCGTTGCCGATTTCCGGTTTCTCATATGATCTCTTGTTTCGTGCAACTTCTCTTCCCGCTGTCGAGCAGTGGATCTCTTCCCGCTGTCGAGCAGTGGATCATTTCCCGGGAAGCCATGGTCAAGGCTTTGCCCACGGCAAATGAGTACTCAGCTCGTCTCGCGCTCACTCCTAGTGAAGAGAAAAGAAATTAATTACTCTGCACATTTTTAAAGGGGGAGGGGGTGCGTGTCCTGGAGGTGATTTTTGTTATTATTAAAGTCAGGCTATTTTAATCTTTTCCATCAAATTCAGCATGTTCAAATTAGAGGAAAACAATGGACAAAAATTGACTTTTTCATACGGTTTGTCATGGGAACGCTGCCATCTTGGATTTTGGAGTGCCCAAAATGACTGATTTTAAAATCTATCTCCTCCGCCAAATTTCAACGAAACTTGATAAAACTTGGTGAATATATTGTTTGATATAATATCTAAAAAGCTACGTATTTTCATCCCTTTCCACACAGGCCTAATACAAAATTTTCTATAAATTTTTTTAAAATGCCATATAGCAAAAATTAAAATTTCACCATTTTTTCAAACTGAAAACTCAATTTTCTCTAAAACTTACCAGCCGAATTTAACCGAATGCGTAATTTTTTTGGTTTTGTAGTGACAACTATGTATACCAAATTTGGTTTGAATTGGTTTCAAAACAGAAAAGGAGATAGCAAAAAACTGTGAAAAAAAAAAAACGGGCTTTGAGAAAAATGTGTTTTAAAGTTTTTTTTTCATTGAAAAGTTGACATGAAGAGTTTTGTGTTCGGCTTTCAGCCTTGGAACAGCCTTTTTCTACAGATTTGCCCTCTTTTCATGACTTCTGGGTCTCTTGTTGACGTTTTTTTTTTTTTTGCTCTCTGGACATATTTTTTTGTAAATTTTGCTCTCTATCCCCCATCTTTATAAGAGCCACTCTCAGGTTGTTGAGGGCCTCTGTGTGTTCCCCCATATCATTTTTGATGCAAACCAAGAATGTTTTGACCTTTACTATGACATATAGTCAACAACAAAATTGCGCTATTTATAGGATGAGGAAAGTCATTTTAAAACACTTACATTGATAATTTGCATGATCAGCAGTTTTTCTTGCATCACAGTGGTCATCCAGTGTCCATCCCTGGCACTGGAACATAATATCGCTGTGACTCTAATCCCAGTGAACTGTGAGGTAGCAGGCCTCTTCGCAGCTTGCATTGGAGTGGAATTGTGTTGACATAATGGTGGAAGTGCCCCTCTAGATTCCTAGGGAGCTATGTAAGTGTAACCTACAAAGCCAGTATCTGGACCTTAGGGAAGGGCAGGGCAGGCCTCCATTCCAGACTTAAGCTCAAGCTTTCCTCATGCTTGGAAATAGGAGAAGCTCTATCTAACAGCTTGGCACTTAGGAGGGTGAGGGGTGCCCCATACCAATTTGACCTGTGGCCCCCTTTCACCACCTCCTCCGATTTCTCTGTAGTCCATGTGCCACAGGGAAGCATGGGACAACCCGCCCAAGCAGTCCCCCCCGCCTCTAACAATATGGATCATTCTGCCTTACTCCAGGTCCGGGCGCCCGACAGTCCCACCAGGCCCACGTTCTGGAGTCCATCCCAAACTCCCGTGGGATCCCCACCGCACAGTCCTGGACCTTCCTGGTGCCACCACCAGCACTCCTCTCACACAAAACTCACACTCTTTACATTTAGTTCCTGACAAAGGTCAAGGGAAGGCAGGAATGTGCCTCCCCAAGGTGCAAATTAACGGGTGCACACCCACTGGCCATAAATTTTATCTGACTTACCTCCAAAAGATGTTGGGGGTTTGAAACCTGGCTTTTCCTAATCCTTAGGACCATGGGAAGCAGTGCTGACCCTGTTCACCAGGCTTCGTCACGAAGTCTAGGCCAGGCACGGGCCGGCACGCCCAACCTCCACCTCTCTTCAGCCCAGCGCGGGCCGGGGCGACACGGTGGTGGTGCAAGTCTGGTCTCCCATGGACACCTACCAGGACAGAGGTCCATAGCTAATTAACCCCCCAACTAGGGTGACCCATTTCTGTTTCCTCATCAGGGTGAACCCTGACTTCACAGTTGCTACCACGAGAAGGTGGAAATCGGGGCTAGCCATTAGGAAGCGGAGAACCCGCCTGGCCCGGCCATGAACGATGGCTCAGGACACGGCCCGTGCCATCAATGCGCCTCGTATGATGGCATCCGCAGGTGACCCCGAAGGACCGTCCACAGAGTCATCGTAGCAACTCATGATATTGCTAAGAGAGGTGATATTCAAGTGCTTTTTGCACTCTTTGTCTATATATAACCAAATCGCAATGATCTACGGCCTCATGTAGCAGCCAGGTGGAGCCAAATCCTGACCGACAATACGCTAGGTCTACCATTGAATGACCATTGGTCAAACATGTTCGATAAGACCTATCGACTTTTGATACCATCTTTACACGCAAAAAAGGCAGTGCTTTTAAAAGAAATTAAAAGCGCTAAATCACATTTTTTTTTGCCTATATATAATCAAATCGCGATGATCTACGGCCTTATGTAGCAGACAGGTGGAGCCAAATCCTGATTGACAATACTCTAGGTCTACCGTTGAATGACCGTTGGTCAAACATGTTCGATAAGACCTATCGACTTTTGATACCATCTTTACATGCAGAAAAGGCAGTGCTTTTAAGAGAAATTAAAAGCACAAAATCACATTTTTTTAGCGCAATCCACATTTCAGGACATGCTCCCCCTCCCCCTTAAAGGCTGGAGTTGATATTTTCATAGGTAACTGTCATAGGCTGTGTTTGGCTGTTTTAGAATTCTGTGTCTTCCAGCAGGCTAAAGGCAATGGATTGTTTCAGCCTGAAATTTTCTGATTGTGCAGCAATTGACACAGAAGCTTCAGACGTTTGTCTTGCGTCCTGCTGCCATTGTGACACGACTGGTTGACCCAGAGGAAGATGAGCTGCCAGAAGAGATGGAGACAGAAGAACTTCTACGAACTTTGGGTCCTAAGCAGATGGTAGCTCCGCGCTACCGTTGGCGTCGCAGTCGATGGTTGCGCAACTGTCCTGTGGCATTGTATGAAGGGAATATCATACCTGGCAAACCAGAATTCGCTGTTAGGTAGGTTTACATAATTAGAGCACCATTGTATGTCTTTCAGAAGCATCATTGAGAATGTCATGAACATAAGAAAATTGCATTGCCTTGTACAAAGACCAAACATGACAAGCTTTCCAGTGCGGAAAAATTTAAAGGGAATTAAAAGGCAAATTCAAACAGAAAACAAAAACATACAATGAACATGAAAACTCTAACGATAGCTATGAGATGTTATGACTTTTTTACCATTCATTTAAGTACCATTCATTTACATTTAAGAGCACAGGTGTCAAACTCAAGGCCCGCGGGCCATATTCAGCCCTGCATGCAGTTGTATCCAGCCTTCTAGATCATTTTATATCATTGTTATTAATGGCCTGGCGATGTGAGGCGCTGCTAACACAAAAACTACAGATCTCATAATGCAGTGCTTCAGCTGCCTTGCCACACGCTTCCTGCATAATTCAAGTCAAGTTTCTGTTGTTGAGTTGTTGGGAAGCTGTCCCCCCACAATACTGAAGACCAAAAGTTGATGCTGAAAACAGAATCTTTCAAAACCAATGGGAGGCTGAATACATGTTCACTGATATTTGCCGGTAGACCCCTGTGTCTCATTTGCGGAGATAATGTCACTGTATTTAAAGAATTTAATCTAAGATGGTACTGTGATACAAGGCATCAGGAAAACCTGAAAGACCTGAATGCAGAGCAGAAGACACAGAAAGCAAAAGACTTAAAGAATCTGATATTTCAGCAGACAATCTTCACCAGAGCAAATAACAAAGTGAAGCTGCTGTGAAAGCAATTTTGATCGTGGCAGAGGAGACCGGCAAATCAGCCCAGCCATTTACTGAGGGAGAATTTCTGAAGAGGTGCATGATCAAGGTGTGTGACATCTTATCTCCAGACAAAAAGCAGATGTTGTCAAAAAAAGAATTTCAAGTTGCTTCGCAACCCATTTGGCATCGACCTGGAAACTGAACCTGTGCACATTCAGATAGAGCTGATTGTGCTGCAATTGTGCAAGCTGATGTGACACTAATGGTAAAGTATGAAACTGTAGGGCCTGCACAATTTTTTCGCTCCATTCCCAAAGCAATGCCCCAGCTCCTTCTACATGCGGCTTGAACCTTGTGCATGTTTGGCAGCACATATGGAGCTCTTCTCAGTGATGAAGATTAACAAAACGGCACACAGGAGCCGTCTCACTGATGAGCACCTAGAGTCCATCCTGAGAATCTCCACATCACAAGACCTCACACCAAACTGAAACGTTGCCAAAAAAAAAAAAAAAATGCCAAGCATCCATCTCTGACAAAATGGCATATGAGCAAAGAAAAATGAATGTTTTGATTTGTTGTTGTTGAAAAGCACAAGCTTAATTTATATTTACAGGTTTTGTTGTTTGCAGCTTGTTCATATTTCTAACTTGGATAATCTAAACAGGATGTATTTTTATGGAGAGAAGAACATTTTAAGTTATTTAAAGTTTAAGTTTATTTATTCTGGAATAATATTCCTGTCTGTCTGTAATTCACATATAAGTTAAAAAAAGTCATTTTAGTGTGTTCAATAAAGTTTATCCTGTTCAGCCCACGACCTAAAGTGTGTTCTGGGTTTTGGCCCCCTGTGCAATTGAATTTGACACCTCTGTCTTAGAGGAATATCTGAAAGATGTTCAGGGTTAGAAATTATAGGATGGATGTGGTAATCATTTCATTGTTTGCTGCAGAAATGTCAGTTTTACACCAGGTGAGGTACATTTTGTAGTGAGATAAAATAATGCTGGGATAGTATGAGGTATATGTTTTATATGCTCAGACTTACCAATTTCTACTGGTTTTATTGGCTCCAAATTTGGCACAGTTGTGCATAAATGCTTTATAAGACCGGAACATATTTTCATAATTTTTCAACAACAATGACGTGTTTTGTGGCCTGAAGCACAAATGTCTGTGTATAAAATCATTACTGGAGATAAGACATGGATGTACAATCACAATCCTGAACTAAATGCAAAGCATGAGGGGTGGGTGCTGGAGATGATCCAACTGTGAAACCTAAATGATCTTGCAGCACTGACAGAATGATTATGACATTTTTTGTTGTTTTTTTCATTTGAAATGCAGCCATATTATTATTATAACAATCCCTCCAGATAAACAAAGAACTGTTACTGTCCTATATCTGTGCATCTATAAGCTTTCACAAGTAGGCATGCATCCGAGGATGGGCACTTGAGGGCTTAAGCTACACCACGATAACACAAATGCTCACAAAGCACACATGACTTTGGAGCATTTGGAATAAGAAAAGTAAAATCTCTCCCACGCCTGCCATACGCATAGCTCCTTGTTATGTTGCTTGTTCCTGTCACCAAAGATCAAATGAGAGAGAAGGGATTCAGTGACAGTGAAGAAGCGCTTTTGATATTCAACAAAATAATTGAGGGGAAACCTGCTGAAGAGTGGATCCATTCTATGGCCCAGAATTAAATTGCCCTAATTACAACATAAAACATACAACATAAGACAAATTAATTGTGGGGCGACGATTCCTATTTCTCTTGGTTTAGGGGGATGCAGTCATGCATCAGTGCTGATGAAGTAGTTACAGTTTCAGTTCTCTAGGATCAGTAGAACATGGTTAGTCTGAGCATTTAAAATATACATTGTGTATAACATATCTATTAGTACAAATTAAAAAGTGATATTTTAAGTTTTTGTTCTCATTTTATCAGTATGGTCTGTGTCTTTTGTGAGACTGTCATTGTTTTTTTTTATTGTTATCATTACATAATATTATCAACATCATTGTTTCATTATTGTTTTTTTACAGTTTTTTGGACAAGATGTATTGCTTGTCAAGTGCAGAAGCCCTTGAAAAATTTGTCAAGAATCCTAGGCCTTATTTGATACCTGATCAGCCAAGAACCCCTTGTAAAATAACTGTGATTGGTCCACCAATTTCAGGAAAGACAACTATTTCCAACTTGATTGCCCATAAATATGGGGGGAAGGTGAGTGATGAATACTCCAAGCTAACATTTATTAAGACAGCCAATGTAAAACCAGTTATTGCCCAAGAAAAAGAAAAAAGGATCCATTCTTTTGTCAATGTCATCTATGAGATATTTATGCAAAACAGAATTTCTAATGTTCCTTATTCTTCCTCTAAGGTGTTTGACATATTTGAGTTGACAAAATCTCATCGAGAAGATGCCAGGCAGAGGAACGTTGAACAGGTTAGGAAAGAAGCAACTGAGCAGGCAATTCAGCAAACTAAGGCAAGAATTCGGGAGCACCTTGAGGCAGAGGCAGCAGCAAAACTAGAGGGTAAGAAATTAACGCTCTTGAGACTTCAAAACAGTTTTCTAATTTTCATATATCATTATGTTTATCAATAGTTCTGTATATAGTATTCACTGGGCAGGGACCACTCTTCTTGGTCCAATGTTTTCAGATGGCATGGTACTGAAAATTGCAAATTAAATGGTCTATTGCTATTTCACTGGTACACCATGATAATTTCCATTACCAGTCCTATTCTCCAGCAGACAGGCAAGTTCTTGCTCTAAACAATGATATATGCTTGGCTATGTTGTAGATTGCCAGATGGACAGAAGTGATGTCCTCATTACATACCTCATGAAGAGCGCTGATTGCTGGTCCAGTCAGCAGCTTATGTAGAATGGTTATACGATTACTTCATGCAATCATTTTTGATTGAATAAACATTGCCAAATAAGCTATTTGGAAAAACTCTGATTATGCATCAGTCTGGTATCAGATATATTCATGTCTTAAAAGCAAATGTTATGTCACTCTTAATAGTCTGACATGGTAACCAGAGGTCACTTTTTGCCTATCCCTTTTCAGAGAAACGTCAGGCTCGATTGCTGGAAGAGGCTAGACGAGAGCAAGAACGTAAGAATCTTTATTTCATCTCCTCTAAACCCAAAAAAGTTATCTTGTTTTTCGTGTCAGTTTTTGGGGGATTTATGGTGATATGGTTATCAAAATAGAAACCTTATGAATATTTTGCTAGATAATTTATGTTAGTTTTGATCCAGTCCAGCATTTGCTCAGGCTGTTTTATTTTTTAATCTGTTTTATCCTTCTCTCTCTTTTTTTTATTTCTATCAACTGTGATTTATGAAATCCTTATTAGGATTCGTCGGCACGGCATCTCTGTCTAATTTTTTATTTGTTCATTTTTTTAATAACTTCGTAGTGTTTATTTGTAATTATTAATATTTATTTATTTATTTATTTTTTTTATGCTTTAGTCTTCTGGGTTTGTTTGCTTTTTGTTTGTTTGTTTATCTGTTTGATTTATTCCCTTTCTTTCTTTCTTTTTTCATTCTTTCTGTCCTTCTTTCTTTCTTTTTTTCTATTCTGTCTCTCTCTTTCATCTTCTTTTTCTCTCATTATTTTTGTGGTCAATATTTTTTTGCTACTCTGTCTGTTGATTCTCATCTTTTCAGTCAGTAGACACTCAGAATTTCATTGTTTTAAAATTTGACTTATAAATTCATGTATTTTGTTTTGTCATCTTGTCATTTTCATTGCTGGTGTATCCATATTATAGGGAGAAGAGCTGAAAGACTAGCAGGTGTGTATGCATCAAAAGTCAGCTCATAGTTAATAATATATTGACTGATTTCATTAAGTATTGCTGTTAAGTTTGTCGTTCAAACTGACTTGGAAATCATCATTGAACTGTTTTGATTCTTATTTGTTTGATGATTTTTTAATATCTCTATGTATTTACACAAAAGCATCAATGAAATGAAGGCAAGAGTCTGATGCTGCTGCAATTTTCCCCTTAGTTTTTGACAACTTAGAACATCTTTATGAATTACTCAGCCTGAACCTTGGCTAAGCACTACAGTTAGGCCGACACTTTTCATGAAGAATTACCCAATCTTCCATCACCCTCGCCTATTCCATAGTTTGGTTGACCTTTGGGGTACCACAGTAGATTGCACTACAAACTTCTCCATTCCTTGCAGTTGTCAGCTTTCCAAAGTATGCTGTTCCAGTGAGGGCCAGTCCACTCTTTGTTGTTTCCTCTTTTTGCCTCTTTGTCTCCCCCCTTGTACAGTTTCCTGTAGAATAGTCTTAAACAGTCCAGATAACATGTGACATACTTGTACCGCTTCAGCTTGTTATCTTTTCACTGTAGCCAGGTGGTCTTCATACAGCCTGGTGGCATTTCCATGTCAGGTTTTCACTATCTTATTAGTAACGTGATTCCTGAGGAGTTTATGAAATCTCAGTCCAGTGCCTATACCCTTCTTTCAGTGTTTGCTGTTATGGTCCAAGTTTCACATTCATACAAAAATAACATGGACCTGACTAGGAAATGTATCTATCTGATCTTGGAGCTGATGGTGTGATATTCTTGTCATTCCAAATGACTTTTAGTTTGGCCACTCCTAGAGAATACTTCGTGCATGGATCCTACATGCGATACTATAGCTTCTAGATATTCAAAGCTGTGGAGGGTCTATGGTTTCTTTTTGTCCATGGTAATGTCAGTGTTGATGCCATTAGTGTTATTTGTCATCAGCTGGGTCATCTTTTCACTGATGCCATTTGTCACTGAGGTCTCTTCAAGCTGATTCCAAGTTGACCAGCTCTTGTTCTTATCAACTAGATTATCAATGTCAGTGACAAACCTAAATTTGCAATTACCTGCCTCTGATGCTGACTGTTTTGTCATGGTCTTCAAGTCTGTCAGCTATTATTCTCTCTGAGAAGATGCTATAGAGACTGGGGAAGAGCAGACATTTTTGGAGTACTCTAATTGTGCTTTAGAGTTATTTTTCTTTCTTGTTATTGTGTGATAAACTGTGCCGGTCACCTTGTATGGTTCTGATCAGGTTGACATAGTCTCTGTCAAATCCTTTCTTGAAGTCCTCAAAGATGTGGTAAAGGTTTTGCTGATGTTGCAGGTACTTCTCACAGAGTACTCTAAGGTTGAAAATATGCTCATTTGTGCTCCTTCTCACTCTGAAACCTGCTTGTTCTTCATGGATGAACTCTTCAGCTTGTGACTTCACTCTGTTCAGGAGGATTCTTAGCATGACCTAATTAGCTGATCAGGCTGATAGTAGTTTATGGCAGTTTTGGCATACATTGTCATTTTTTTAAAGAATGTTGATCAAAGACTGAGTCCAAGGTGCCACCCCCTGTCCTAAAGACCTTCTTGCAGGTGATGATTAACATATTTACCATGGCGTCTCCTCCTGCCTGGACCAACTCTCAATACACGGGAGAACTATTACCTTTCTAAACAAAGCAAGGGTACATTGTTCTTCAATCCATGTTTTCTATGCTTTTCTCATGCCTTCTGTAACTTGCTAGTTGGCTTTTATGTATAGTTTACACCTCCAGCCGTATTCTTTCTTTGCTTCAGTTCTCTACATTTGTTTGCACAGTTTTAGTTTGTCATCTATTCTGGTCAATGTTTGCAAGCGGTGTTGTTGGCTATTTCTGTCACTCCAGTGTTAAAGTTCTTGATCAAAGCATCAATTTCAGTGTCCTGATTGCCAAAGGCGAGGAGTACAAGTTCCTTTTCTATTGTTGTTCCAAAAATGTTTGGGATGTTGGGGTCCTTTTCAAGACTGAACCTGACCCCTGGTTTTTCATCCTTTGGAGGCAGAGTCTGAGGACCATCATCACATGCTCATGTTCACTTTCAATGTGAGCTCCAGGAAAGCTCTTGATCTTTTCATTTTTCAGTTTGACTAGAAGTGCCGTTTGATAACAATGTTTTTGATTTGACTGTGGTATTCTCCAGCTGCACTGTGCTATGTCCAGTATCCAGATGGTTTGGGTGGGCCAAATGTATTCACCACCCTCAGTTTGTCAGACCTGGCAAATTCTAGGAGCTTCAAGCCTCTTGTGTTGGTTTCAGGGTTGCAATATTGGCCACATGTTCCCTTCCAGTTCTTTTTTTCATATTGTTTACTATCTTTGTCTTGCATTGCAATGATTTCTTTGTTAAGCATCTGGTCTATGACCTCTTGCAGCCTTCTTGAAGTCTTCAACATCATCATCGTCAGTTGTTGGAGCATAAGCTTGAACGTTTTGATGTTGAAAGGTGATGCCTTAGATAAGTGTTAATGAGTCAGCTGAAGCATGGCTGACAGCCCATGATGGCATTCACCAAGTCTTCATGAATAAGGAATCCAATGCCATGCTCATGTCTGTCTTGAAGTAGAGTTTATTGCCTTCTTGAGTAGACTTTTCTCTGAAGTTTTTCCAGTGTGGTTTCACAGAGTCCAAGGATGTTCCATTGGTATTTTTTCATTTCATGTGTTAGTTCTTCAAGTTTTCATGTCGCTCTCAATGATCTCACTTTTCAGATGCCAATGGCTATGGTGTTTCTGGCATGTCATGATTTTGGTCTATTAGTCACATGCTTTTGACCTCTATCCTGATGGCCAGTAGCAGAATCTGAGGTCCTTGTTTGAGGCAATGCCCGAGCTGGTGTGGGTTGAGCTGTGATTGTTAGCTTTATGTATGTGTCTTGGGCAGTGTCACATGGCAGAGTCCATCCTTCTCCATGCCAGACCATAGCCACTCCATTCGGGTGGCTTGCCTGGTCATGAACATGCAGCTTATGAGTTCCTGAGTTACAGATTCAATCCAGTCTGGTCAAATCTGTAAAATTTAAAAAAAATGTCTTTCAGTTGTTTGTTTTGTGCACCTGATGAAAGGAGAAAATAAATGTTAGAGCTACAGAATTAATGGTTTGCCTCTGTTACATCATAAGTAAGATTTCTTCAATAACAATCATCTTTTGTCTTGTGTTTGTTACATCTTCAGACACTGGTGTAAACTGTATCATTTCAGAGGGAGATGAAATTAAAATGACAAATATTACAATAATAATATTGTTATGTCTGGGCTGAATGGGTTTACCGTCACTGTTTATTATGCAGTTCTCTTTTTCTTAGCTTTTTACTTCTGTCTGGAGCAATTGCGGTACCTCCTGACAAGTTTCACACAATTCACTCCATTTATTCACAGCTGTGAGCCTTGGCCTTGGTCTCTGTAAATGTTTTATATGTCTATTCCTAGATATTGCAGTCTGTCTTTTCTTCTACCTACTTCTTTCGTACTTCAAATCTACAGTTCCTTGAATTACAGTTTCAGCAAGGCCACTGGATCTTATAGCATGCAGTTACTCAGTTCAAAGCTCATGACAAAAATATATCCTCCTCTATTCCCACTTGAAATACACAACCAGGTTTTGTTTCATTATCTCTTCAGCAGTAGATATTGTTATTATTTTGTGTTTTTGGTGTTTTGTTTTATTTGATTTAATATTTCTGTAGTTTTTATCTCGATATATTAATTTTTATCAGGAAAATTTTGTACTGTTATTTTTATCTCTTTTCATTTTTGTTTTTTATTTCTTGTTATTTATTATTATTTTTTTTTTTTTGGCCAGCTCATTGCTGTCATTTTTGCTCTTTTTTGTATTAGTCATGATTATAGAATTATGTTAACTGAAAATAATCTTTGTTCCTAGTTATCGTATTTGTGACTGATATTGTTAGAGAGTGTAATATAAAGACTTTAATATTTGAAAATGTTTGATGCATCAGTCAGTTTTCTTTGATAAAGATATTGCTGTGAGAAGAATGCCATGGGTTTGTTTTCATTATCTTATGGATAGTCATGCATGGACAGTCATACATTACATGACATAAATACATACCTCTGGATGTGGTTGTAGAGATTGTGTCTTGATAGTATATGGAAAATTAATTATTTTATTGGTAGCAAAATACAATAAAGTCTTTGAAATTATGTCCATAGTCTATAAAATTACTTCCCTGTGCCAGAGACAATGGGTATTAATAACAATTGTAAGAGTATGAAAATCACTTTGTTCTTTCTGTTCAAAACATATTCAACAAGATATTATGAAAGAATTGTAACATAACTTTTTGAGAACACTATGACATTTTGTGAATTGTCTGATGTATCAAATTAGAGAATAAAAATAATTGTTATTCCCTTGTTGCAATACACTAAGTATCTTTTTTTGGCTGACAGAAAATTGCTCATTATAGAATATGAGGTATACATTTTAGATGCTTGGACTAACTATGTTCTACTGGTCTTAGAGACTGAAACTTTTATAACTTCTCAAGGTACTCTCCATTAGCATTGATGCACGAGTTCATTTTCTAGAAACAAGAGACACTTTCTCAGCAGATATCCTTTCAATTATTTTGTTTAATGTAAAAAATGTCTCTGAATTGCTTCCCTCTCATTCTTTGACTGACAGAAAAAATAAACTTTACAAGGAGCTAGATTTGGTGCGTAAGTTGGACGTGGGAAAGATTTTATGTTTTCTCTTTCCAATTACTCCAAAGTCACGTATGTTTTGTGACCATTTGCAGTGTTGTGGTACAGCTTTAAGCGTGCCCATCCTCATATGCTTATTGTTTCCACTCATGAAAGGCCTCTGGTAAACAGTTATTGGCATAGTCCCTTATTCTTTTACAGGAATTATTGTAATATGGTCACATTATCAAAAAACACAACAACAACAAAAAATCATTTTACCAGTGCTCTGAGACTACTTAGATTGCACAGGTGGAGCATCAACAGCAGCCTCCCAACACATGCTTTGCCACTTCCTTTTTGGATTGCACATTCATGGCTTGTCTCCAGTCTTTACTTTATACACAGACTTTGCTGGGCCTTCATCATATTCTCTAAGCATGTTTTGACAAAGCTCAGCCCTCATCTTTTTCTTATTCTAAGTCAACATGGGTTACCCACCAGGCACAGACCTTCCTTAGCTTTAAGTGGTCATGTAATAATATATACAGGTAGCCAGTAGTTGTTGAAAAGCTGGGTTTTTTCCTGTATTTCCTCATACATATACATAATTCTCCTGTCTCTATCCACCAACTTCTGCACACATTTTATATTTTCATTTGTAATGACAGAGATAGGTCTTCCAGGGAAGGGGGTCTACTTTGATGGTCTTTCTAACACATAAAAATTCCTTATACCATTTGCAAACAGTAGATTTGGAAAGGACATGCTTTTCAAATGTTGCCAATTCAAACATTCCATAGAAATCACGCAAAATCCAAATGTTCCTGTTAGCTGATCCAGACATTCAATAGCAGTTAAATCCACTTTGTAATCATACAAAATCATCGCTTGAAAATCATGAATGATTAAGTCCATTTTGATATTCAAAGACAGCCCTACCTCACCTCACACCTTCCGTCATCAGACATATCATTTTTGTTGAAAAATTTGGCTGAGAATCTTCCTGGTCTTATAAAGCATGTATGCACATTTCTGCCTAATTTCAAGCGAATAGGACCAGAAGAAATAGGTTAGTCTGAGCATATAAAGGTAGATCTTGTATTGCACTCATCAGATCTTTTGTCAGTTTAGAATAGTTTGGTTTTATTTAAATGATTAGTGCTACCCCAGTTCAGTTGATAATAATTTATTCATGAAGCTGAGATTGCTGAGGCTGCCCGCTTGGTGGCAGAAGCAGAGGAAGACATGACACAGGAGGAAGAAGAGGAGGACTTAGGAGATTTATTTGGTGATGATACTAAAGAATCCTTGATTGCTGGAGAGAATGATATGAAGGAAGTGAAAGGTATTGACACTGACTGACAACAAGAAACAGGTGCCAGTTTACCTTCTTGCCAGTTCACATTTGATGAGCTGTTGCCACTGCATTCAACTTTAAGTGTTGGTGTTCTTGTTTGCTTGTAGTTATTACAGAACAATTTATTGATATATTAGATATAGAGAATCTAAATTGTTTTGGTGATGTCCATTTTGTAAAAAATAAACAGTAAACAAAAAAAAAAAAAAAACCCTATTTATTATAACATTGTATTCTTAAAAATATGTCACTTTTTACAGACAGGTTAAAGTCATTGATACAGTATTGTTTCAGTACCTGATGAACATATATTGGAGCAAATGTGTTTTAGTTGTAAAATACAAAAAACAGCTTTATGTGTCCTTCAAGACCAAGCTATATATGAAGGCATACATGGGTGTGTTCTTTTTGTCTTTTGTGCTTAAGACATAGTTTATACAGAACTTTTTTCAGGAATTCATAAAGTACACATCTTTACTCTCCTTTTGTGGGGGAAAAAATGTACTGATAAGAGAAAAACTGCAATGTCACAGAGTCGAAAAAATTGGTTTGAATGTTTTCATTTGAAGTGTCTGTTTTTACACCTGAAAAATTCCAAATTTCATTTTTTTGACTGTCAGTATCAGCATGCCAGTCTTCTCTATCATTGATCATTAATTTCTTTGCTAAATCAGGTCACGTTAGAGTCTAAAGTTTTATTTTGAAAGACACAGGCTAATTTTGATCAAAATTATGTTTCTTATATCAACTGGCAATTATACGACATTTTTTAATATATGACCTTTCATATAATGACAAACTGACATTTAAATCAGATTATCATTTGTTATATATTTCAAAATGGGAACTTTACAATTTAAAGCTTTTTGGAAACGAAGTCCAGACTTGTAATTTTGGTGTTTTTCTCCATTGATGACTTGTTTATTTCAATCCCACCGCCCACCCCCCCCCCCATTTTTTTTGGGTTGTAGCCCTCGCAATTGCAGTATTTCAGTGTTTGAAGATTTATTTAGTAAATTTAATTGTGAATATTTGTTGTACATTATTTTCTGTTGGTTTCCATGGTTTTGATACATATATTAGAATTCATGTGCTGGGAACTCATGAAATAAACATCAGGGAAATATAAATGTATTGGCAAACATAGTTTCACAGTTGACTGCTGCAAAAGCCTTGGATGACATCCAGTCAGTCTCATATTTTTGTAATTGAAACTGTTTTCATCCATGATAGACCAAATTTGATTCTGTATGGGAATTACTGATTTAGAAATTATTTACACTTTCTATTTACAGTGTGAAAAGTTTTACAGATGATATGTATATATATATATTATTTATATATATAATTTTTCAAGCTAATTACTCTCTTGACTGATGAATAAAAGGATACATCTCTGGAAGAAAGGTTAATGAGGAACATAGTGTATAGCTTGAAAGCCAAGGAATAAGAATCCAGTTCTGTGTAAAGCTTCAACTCTTTGTCTGTCTCCTTCCCCCCTCCTTTTTTTTTTTTTTTTAATCAAGCCCTTCTTTCGCGTGATATATTATGTAAAATGTTATAGTAGGTGTTTGTATTCCTTTATAGTTACCTTTCTCAAGCAGAATTATGGATGATTATTATGATGTTTCATATTGAATGACGAACTTACAAATGAAGTTTCCTTAACAGTTATTTCCTTTCAGAAAGATTTATCCCTACCAAAGTGATCAGTCAGCATCAAAGAGAAAGGAGATTTTGTAGCTTGTATTTGATCAGTAGGACAAATACTGCTCCAGTGGTCTCTGCCTAAGAACCTGGTCCGCTTAGGTGCTGTGAATGGAATCTTTCCCCTATAATTTAACCCTGTGAGAACCAGCTCCGGAATACCGAATCGGCTTAAGAGCCCGGTGTCAGGCCAAGACTGGGGAGTACTTGTGGTGTAATTTCACATCATAATGTCCACTTGAGAGAAACCCACATTGCTAAATGTGCAGAAAAATGGGGACGGGAGTGGAGGGGAACAGGTAGATAGAGAAGTGGAAGTGATGGTTGATGTATGACTGCATAATCAGGCCACATTCTGGACCAACCTTATGTATTTCTTTGTTTGACAACTCATGGGACAGCATTTGTGATTGGCTCTATGGATAAGGAGGTGTAAAGTTTAGCCTCCTGCCTGGTCAGTTGTTTTCTTCTTGGGTTGGTCTGTAAACACTTGAGTCACTCATGACGTGTGGGTGATTATCCATAGGATGGCAAAGCAATATCATGTTTTCAATCAACAATAATACCGTTGTGTGAAAACTCACTCGATGTTTAAATGCTGGGTATTATAGATTATTGGTGTAATTATACACTAAGAAATGTCAGAAATTGTTAATGATCAGCTAATCATAGTGGTGAAGACAATCTGTGGTCAGGTGAGTAGGTAACTTTTCAATCCACCTAAGAACCAGTCTGCCTAAGAGCTCACTTTTCTTGTCTCCCAGTAACCAGGTTCTTAGGCAGAACCACAGTACCATGTCAAAGTTTGTTCTTATTATTCTTTTCGATTTTAAATTGGCTTTGTGTTTTTTACCTCTTTCATCTTTTCTGTCAATCTTGGATGGAAATAATACTTTGAGATAAACATAATTAGAAAAAAAAGCTCATGACTATTTAAGTTTCAATTGTTTGCTTATTTATTTATCTTTTTGTCAATACATGGTACGACAGTGGAAGCAGGGGAGGAAACTGCTGAAGGAGAGGAAGAGAAAAAGGATGAAGGTGATGCTGATGAGGTGGCAAAGGAGAAGGCAGAGACAGAGGAGCAAGAAAAGAAGTCAGATGCAGGCGAATCTAAAGATGGAGAGGAAGAAAAGGAAGAAACTGAGGAAAAGAAAGAAGAGGAAGGTGAAGGAGAAAAAGAAGGAGAATCAAGTGCAACTGGCACAGGTGACTTAGAGGAACAAATTGTCATCCCTGAGCCAGAAGTAAGACCTTTTTCTATTTTATGCCCTATTGTTTTATTTTCTCAACAGTTATCATTAACAATTATTAACAAATTATGTACTAAATAACTTGTTAGTTTAAGTAACATTTTAGATCTTTTGCAAAATGCAAAAAAAGAATGTTAAATCAACATTTTGACGTCAAACTGGCCAATCCATATGGTATATTAACAGTTTATTTTTCATGGGAAGTTGTGAACTAACCAGGTGCTGGGGAAAATATTTATTTATGATTTTTTTTGCACATTTTTTGTATGAACATTTGTTTCAGTTTGGGTTTGTATACATGTAGTTCTTGAGAAAATGTTTAAGGAAGTAGTCTTCACTCTGAAAATATGGACATAAATTTCAATTATGTCCATCTCTCTCTTTATCTCTCAGATAATTGTTCCCTTGTCTGTTTATCAGCATTCAGTGTGTCAGTTTCAGTATCTGCCTATGACTGTGCATCCACTTATATGTAATATATTCTGACAGTTTCATTTCCATCCATGCATCCCTCTAACTACTATTGATCTATCCTTTCACCAATCCATCCCTTGATCCATCAAGCAATCAATTCATTCATCTCTCTATCCATGTATCCATCCTTCCATGCATGTATCCATCCATTTATCTATCTATCTCCATTCAGCCATCCAGCCATCCATCCGCCCATCTGTTCCTTTAGTCACACGCCCTTCCATCCATTGTCCATCTGCCCAGCCATCACAACTTATGTCATAGCACATTCTGATTCCACATGGAGGAACAAATTCCAGTCTTTGCTTAATATAGTTGCTGAAATCATTGTAAAGATGGACATGTTATATGTTTGTTGTACTCCAGGTTGATGAAACCCACCCTGATGTCGTAGCAATTGTCGATGCAGCTGTTGGTGAAGCCCAACATGCTGAAATTGCTATATCACCTGAGCTGCAAGCCGAAGTCTTGGAGATCGCCATTACTGAATGGGAAAAGGAGCTCCGCAGCACCAGACATGATGGACCACTGTATGTAAAACAATATAGGAAGTCTGAAAAATTATTGTTTGCAGTGAATGATAGGGATAACTACATGAATTGAATATATGATTAGCATCTGAACATAGATAGTGATGAAGTTGAAATCATGTTAAATCTTTTTAAATTTAAAAACAAAATAAAGGTACACAAATCATTACTTACTTATTTCAGTGAAAGATTCTAGTTTAGAACTGATTATGTTCACAGTTTATCACTTCATTTTAACTGCAGTCCTTTTCCCTGGAATATTGCAAATTTTCCATAGCTAAATATCCAGAGGAAACAAAAACTTGTAAAATCTGAATTCAAAATGTTTTTTTTTCTTTACAGACATGGATGCTGGGTTTTGGACAACTTCCCAAGCTCTCGAGAACAGTGGAATGCCTGTGTTGAGAGAAATTTCCTGCCAGATGAGGTGATTGTACTTGGAGAAGACAGCAGCGACAAAGCGGTTAACATGGACACAATCAGATTGACCACAGAAAGATTCTGCCTGAAGAACCGAGAATTCTTGCTTGCAGAGATGCAGAGACGAGAGACAGAACAGCAGTACAAGGACATACAAGCTAAGATTGAGGAAGACAAACAAAAAGCGTAGGTTTTTTTCTCTCCCTTTGTATCAATTTCAAATCTCTTTTCTGATGTGAAATGTTAATAATGAATTTGACTGAAGATAGCCAGATATCTAGCAAAATGATAATTGAAGAGACATGTGAGCTCATAAAGATAAGTGAAGCTTGTTCCTGATTTTGTCGAGTAAGTGATCAGGAGCTTAGGGGGAAGATAATGTTTTGTGCCATTGGTCACATTTTAGTTCACAAAAGTCACTTTCGCCAAACAACTGAAATAGAACAAAAACTATTCATACCCATTATAGATGGGAAGAAAAAGCCTTTATCAAGATAACCATCCACAGGAGTTTGAAAGACAAAGTAGAATAGTATGAATGACATTTTTCCACTATGCCCCTGATGACTTACTTGACAAAATCAGAAACAAATCTCAGGTGCCAAAATATGCTTATGTTTTTCTTTAATTTTATCTCACAATTAAGCCATCAGGACTTCAAGATGAGACTTTAGGGCCAGAAGGTGACTACTGTGCAAATAAGTTGTGTAAATGCAACAAAAAGTTGGAATACTCAAACAATTTCCACAGCTGTTAAGCAGGGCCAACTTAGTTTTGAGGAAGGTGGGAATGTCCCCTGCTGGGCCAAGCGGGGTGAGATGCAGGTCGCGTAACCTGATACTTTAATTGTCAAGCTTTCCCCTCTGGCTTGCTTCTTGGTGACAAAATTTGTATTTTTCTTCAACTTTACAGCCCAGTATCTCCACAACTACACAACGTACAAATTTCAGACATGGTTGAAAAAAAATATTCAAATGTTCTATGATCCTCTCAATACATATGTTTGACAATGGCATTAAGAAAAAAGGATTAGATTTACATTTGAAAATGGTGCCCATTTTCAAATTTGAAAAAAACAAAAATATTGTCTTAAAAAATTGTATAAAACTTGCTGACTCAGTCCTCAGTTCAATACAAACTTTCCAAGACAGAGAAACAAATCTACTTTCACAAACAGTTTGAAATAGTATATTACTCAACATGGCAGCAAACTTATGGGCTTACCTGTTCACAAAACTAGAGTCATTTTTAACAAAACTGTGAATTTGGCCTGATTTTTCTTTACATAATGCTTTTGAGAACAATGTCATAATTGCAGTATTTTTTTGGTAAATGAAAATTTGACTGTCTTGTTGTACATAATATTCAAATACTATCATGTTACGTTTTTTGACAGCCAGTTTCTCATCCAGCAAACGACAGTCTCATCAGAATCAAATGATAAAGTATCTTATATCACAATATCTTGGCATTAGAAGTACAGAACCATGACTAGCTTTGCATGACTCTTACTCTACATCATTTCATCGTGTTTTGCGACAATTTTTTGGTGTAATTTCCCAAATATCATTTTTTTAAACAACAAACATGCTTTTGTCAAATCGGAGGCTGTTTTTATAGGAATGACTGTGAAAACCTCCATAGTACATATATTTTCTTTTTAAACAGATTTGATGTGAAAAAGAGTACCCATGATTACATGTTCAATGCAGAGGTATAATCTTCTCATAAGAAAATTTCAAATTTTTTGATAATCTTTATTTCAAAGAGTTTTGAAAGTATTTAAACATCCACCGCTGCTGAAAAGTTCAAAACTTTGTTACACTATGAGCTTTTTACTTTATTTCATCTACTTTTAAAGTAAGTCCAAATAAAGTCAAGGGCCAGATTATAAAGCTCATAACTTCTGAGTTTTTAAGGTTATTAAGTCTGCTCTGTGAGTCCTCAACAAGAGGTGTTATGTATCCCCTCCCCCCCCCTCCCCCCCTTCCCTTGCCGTAGCCTTAACTTGTTACCTGATATAATTATTATAATATAACTTACCTTTCCTTGTAGAAATCTAAAGCACCGAAATGAAAATGTCCTGGACTTCATTGTACTCCCCCACACATTTTTTTTTTTTTTGAGGAGGGTTTTGTATTATGGATTATGGCAGAGAGTAAATGTAGATTTAGAACAGAATCACCAATAAAAAAAACGTAATTTATACAACCTTTGTCAAAGGACCA
The DNA here is from genome assembly GCA_038406235.1 of Peronia verruculata. Taxonomy (NCBI): domain Eukaryota; kingdom Metazoa; phylum Mollusca; class Gastropoda; order Systellommatophora; family Onchidiidae; genus Peronia; species Peronia verruculata. The sequence goes on along the minus strand of JBCAUA010385026.1, from coordinate 4,891 downwards.
TACTGTCTTCATATTACTATTACATGTATATGTTAGTCTGTTATAACCATGCTTAACTTTTAGGATGTCCCTCTTTCCCCATACAGATCAGTGACCAAGAGAGACTGTACATGTTCTCTCTTATTCATATTATGTAACCACTGTTGACTTTTTGGAGTTTTGTGCTTTATGTCTTATGGAGGTCTAAAATACTGACATATAATTACACAGTGACTGAAATGAAAAAGAGTTATATAAGAGCTTTTACTTCAACAAGAATGAAAAGAAATGCTTCAAATAATTTCCACAGGCACATATCTTATAGTTAAAAGAGGATAACTTAAAAAGTATTTGGTGTATTGCAATTGTGACTTCACACATGGAACCATAAGATCTTCAACTGCCCTTGTCAGCTTGTTTTATAACTGGCAAAAACTAATGTAAGCTTTAAAATTAATTGAAAGTGAATTCTTTATAATGCTGGAAGGTGTGAAAACTGACTCCATAAAATTCTAGAAATGAATTACTAAGCCTAATAAATTTTATATTGTTGTAATTGGAAGAGAATGCTGGTCACAAAGATATCATTTTTATATCAAGGGCTATGTAAAAAATGGCTAAAACAATGCCTTAAAGTAGGTGAAAATTTGCCAATTTATGCTCTGTAAGGGAAATCCCCAGGCCATAACATTTTATTGCCCTCCAGCGACATGGTGGCAGCAGTGGTTTGGGGTATCGGGTTACAGGCTGGTGGGGAAACTAAGTTGTGCACTGTTCTGAAAGAGGTGTTTCATAAGTCAAACCAAATCATTGAAAAAAGCCAAGTTGTGGACATTTTATGCATTTCTGACATTTACATTTATTTGTTAATTATAAATATAACAGGAACTGTAGGTTCACAGAAAATTGCACAACAGATTGCCAGTTATAGCACTCTACAGCATGAAATCAGTGTTTCATAAGATATGAGTCTAGCAGACATTGTACAAAATTTACATTAACATTCTTCTTATTTTGTTTTCATTGGGATACTTGCTTCAGAGGATGGTGTTGCGCATGTGGAGTGGGTGCTATGTACAGAAAAAGGTTTTCTCAATTTAATTGATGTGATTAACATCAGATCTAACCCAGCTCAAGTGATCAACAATATTATTAGCATTGATGGTGCTGTGGGAATATACTCTGAAACTTGACAGCATGGCCCTTATATAGGCCTCCCTAAGAAGGCATACCATGTAACTAGCTGGTTAAGGTTTAGAGTGCGTCTGTGACTGACCAGCCTTTTGCATATCTGCATCACACACAGGTAAACCATGTAAGTGGTCAACAGAAAGGCAAGTGAAAACTTTTATGTGCACCTCAAAGTCATCAAAATGCCTCAATTAAATTTTATTACCTCTGTCTGTCAGGTATGCATATTTTTTACCTTATAACAAAATAACAAGGGTCTGGACAACTTGTGGTGAACACAAAATAGTTTTTTCCCTCTCCTGTAAAGATGCCCGTTTGGCATTAGAGAAAATCACTCTCAAGACTTGCATCCCAGTCATGGAAATCGGAAATGTCAGAGATAATTAACAGTGAAATAATTATGTACCAATAGAATAATTTGGTGGTGTAAAACAAGTTTCTAAAATGAAATTGTCATAGAGTACTGTCAGTTAAATGCCATGGAACTGTGCATTATCTTTCAGCATTGAGGAAGAAAAACAACGCCTGCTGAAAGAGCAAGAAGAGGCAAGACTCAGAACACAAAGTAAGTGAAATTTATTCTTGTCTCTCTTATGATAAAAATATATAATACTTAAAATATCTTCTTGACAGTTTTCTCACAAAATCTGTGATAATATTTTTTTTTTGTGGTCAATCAATCTCATATGTGTTATATAGAAAAAAACTTAGTATGTTACTGAAATATATTGTTGAAGTTGGCTTGAATCCTGTAATTATATAAATTTATTCATTTGCAGCTCTTTGCAGGACTTATTTGACAGTCATATTCTGCTTTTTGTGCCATGTACTGCTGTCTTCTTACCCATCTCTTTCTGTTTTTTTTTTTTTTTTTTAAATTTTGCTGTCTTCTCTTATACATTGTTTGTGTTTGTTTTTTGTAACTTATTAGCTCAGTGTGGCATGCTAGCTCAGTGATTTGTGCTGCGACCTTTGGAAGCAGAGGTTGGTGGTTTGAATCGCAACAGTTGCATGTTGTATCGTTAGGAAAGATACTTAACACACAATTTTCCTCAGCCCACCCATGTGTAAAATGGGTGCCTGATGTATATCAGGGGGGAAGTACAGTGTCACTGTACTGCTGCGACGCAGTGTGAAGTGGCCAAGCCAATTTCCCCTCTTGGGGGTCAAGGGATGGTGTTTTTTTTTTTTTTTTTATGTGTGCCTTTTTTTTTGTTTCTATTTTTTTGGTATCAAAGGCATAGTTAGATCTAGTCTTCCATGCTTTATATTTTCCTCTATCTCTGTCCACTTCTTCCTCTTTCTCTACAAGAGACACTTATCCCGCATTCAGGTCACCCTTTTTAATATTTCTGGATCTCCTTTGTCATAGCTGTAGTGGCAGCAAAATTTTTCTTTTTCACTTTGAAATTTGACGTATTTTGTTCTTTCATTCAATTTCTTACAGTGGAAGCAGAAGCTCTAGAAGATGCTGCCCGACAGGCAGAGAAAGATGAGCAGCTTGGTAAGTTAGATTATGCTTCCTTTATGCTTCCTCTTTTTATCCTTCATTCTTTCCTTTTCTCCTTCCTTCCCCTCCTTCCTTCTCATTGTCATTCCTTTTTATTTCGCTACCTTTATTTTAGTATAGGCTATTCTGTCAAGGTTCCCCTTCTTTTTCTTTTTCTTCCTTTCCATTATTTTCCCTCCCCTCTATCTTTCTTCTGTCATAAGCTGAAAATGGCTCTTTTGGGTCATATTTCACAACATTCATAACAGAGTTATTTTCACCACTGGTTAAACAACAAAAAAAATGCTGATTCATATACACTTAGACAAAAGTAGCATCTTGTTTTACTCAAGACTAAAATCAGCAACACTGAGACTGAACAAATACTTTTCTTTGAAGACTGTAAAGGAAAGGATGTATTGGAAAACTATGTGTGAGTTCCATATCAACCTACAACAGGATACTTGCGAGTCAATCAAGTCTTGTGGGATACGCTAGCCGGTGAAATTCATACCACCAGCTCTATCAATGAACTGGGCATAGTGCAACCTCGTGGACCAAGTTTCATAACTCTGCTGGATGATGAATATCATGACTATTCTTCCCTTTATCGTCAAATCCACAATCTTCGGGGGACACTAGACAGTGAGAAAGCAATTTCCACAATGTGAAAAGATGTCCAGTTCAGATATTCATATTTGAATGCACCTAGTTCTTTGGGATCTTTTTTTCTTCTGAGGAATGATGTTCTGTGCAGTTTTGGAATTTTTCCTTTTTTTTTGTTTTTGCCGGTTTGAAAGTAAATTCTTTGTTGTTGTTGTTTTTTTAATTCCTTTCTATTTGTGTTTCTGTTTATACTTTAATTTGTTGTTGTTTTTTGAAAATTCCTTTCCATTTGTGTTTCTGTTTATACTTTAATTAATAACAGGTTCATTTGGTTTCCGTCCCTGTCACATTTAGTTGAAAATGCTCATTTTTGCCATTCCATTTATAGACCATAGTTCAGTCTTGTCCATTGTAACGATGCATTTCTTTCTATGATTGTTGTTTTATGTGTGTGAAAATATTTCACTCACTGCATTTAATGGACTTCAGAATTTGATTCGGGAGTACATTGCACAAACCACACAGGACTAACAAAAAGACTTAAAATATAGTAATATGTAGATCAAACTCCATGCATTGTCATCTGTAATCAATATATCTGACACAAAAGATACATTTCTTAATCTTGAAAGTGAATGAATTTCTTTATCCATGATATAATCCCATTGAGTAATATATGATATGAAACTTTTACATTTGAGCTTTATTTTAGTTTCACGATGTGAAAAATTAACTTCAGAATAAAAAATGTTGATGATTCTTGATCAGTGATGGAGCGTTCAGTTAGAAAACAGAGTATGTTAATAATGAGAGAATAATGGAGAATCACAATATTAGCCTTAGTCAACAAGATTTTAGATGTGGGAGAGTAAGGAAACATGTTCAAGTGAAAAACTGCACTCAGAAATGGAGTGTAAGTTCTTATGGCATCATGTATCACAGACTGACTTCAACACTGTCCTGTGATATTGTAGTGTCTGAGTTTTAATCAAGTTCACATGAAAGCAGCTGCATACCCAATTCTGCTGGTTATTTATTATATGCAGTAGTGTTGATTTACACATGAAACCTAGCTAGATCTAGATTCCACATCTCCTTCAAGTACATCTTCAAAAAGAAAAGAAAAAGAAAAATACAAAAATTCTGCCAAAAACCTGTAAACACGCACATGATACAAAGAAATTTAAAAAGAAAACAAATCTTGCATTCTGGGCAGATGATATACCTGTTTTAGATCTAGATCTTGTAGGCTGAAAACATCTTCTACAACCAGCCTCTCAAAAAAAAAAAAAGGTACAGAGAAATAACAAAAAATAATGTTAAGTATACACACAAATAATACAAGAAACAAACAAACAAAAAAAAAAACAGTTAACAGAAACAAAAATTAGGGAGAATCTGGAGCTTGAACTTTCTATTCTTGGGTGGTTGCAATATCATTATGAATGGTCACTTGTACAGTCAATCTCAATCAATGGTAATCTGCTGTGAAAGGTTAATGTTATATGTCTCGCGGCCAGTTGAAATGAGACGTAAGAAATCTGGCTTTGAAGGGGGGGGGGGGGGGGGGGTCAGACCCCAATTTTTTTTTTCTTCCAAAAACAAAAAGTACACCCCCCTTTGAAC
>JBCAUA010384915.1:0-18303 GCA_038406235.1 Peronia verruculata | reverse complement strand
ATATATTTTTTTTTTTTTTTAAAGGAACAACATGAAAGATATACGGACTCCTAAATTAGTCTGTCAGAAATAAAACAGTGTAAAGAAAACAAAACAAAACAAAACAAAAAACAAAAAAGAAAAAGAACTTATCACAAAATTTACATAAAATGGCTAGTGTGCCAAACCAGGAAATACCATTTAAAAAAAAAATAACTTAATAAATAAATAAAAAATAGACAGTAACGGACAGTGAATTAATACCTTATGCTGCAAATTCGTCTCTGGGAATAAAAACAAATTGTAAGAAAAAGAAGTCTCTGTAATAAAGAAAAGAAAAAGACGTGAAGATAGCGGAGTCTATAGGTTGGTATGGTCTGTTAGCCGCTGGACACAATTTGAATGATTTCTTGTAGTTGGCAAAGTGATTTGTTACTTCATGCACTCAGTGGTGGGAGAGAGAGATTTAAAGTTGACGTGTGGGACACGGAGTTGGATTTTTTTTTTTTTTCTGAGACAGAGAACAGAGAACTAGATTGACAAACAGATAATTATGGTTTGAGCACTTAATGAACAGGCAGGAGCTTTGAGGATTTCGATGAACCTGACCACATATTCATGTGAGTCTTGCTGTGGAGTCTGTTAGGATAATACTACATTACAAAGAGCTGTAAATTACAGGAATAGGCACATTGGTCGGCATATATAACTCATCTCCATTGTTATTACTGAGAGCACTATTACTATCAATTTAAAATGAAATTATTTTGTTGTTACAGTTTGTATTTGGTGTTTTGCTGTTTTCATGTTGTTGTTGTTGTTGTTGTTGTTGTTGTTGTTGTTGTTATTGTTGTTGTTGTTGTTGTTGTTAGTCACTTGTTGTTGTTGTTGTTGTACTGAAAGACTTCCAGATAGACACGTGAATGCCGCCCCTGGCTCTAAAACACCAACTGAAAAAATCAGACTGTTTGTGTTATGTTGTCAACTAAATCTAGTTCTATTAACTACAACATTTATAAAGAGAATAACAACTCAGAAACAAAGACATAAAAATAAAGAATGAGCAAAATATATTGGCATGTAACAGTAACAACAAAGAACTAAACACCCCAGTCATGATAAAAGTGAATAAGAAAAAAGCACCAAGACCAATACTGGACATATCTTTCTTTAAAAAAAAAATAGACCTACACTTTGAAGACGATCTACAGTCATCAAGCAGAACTCCGTCGTAACTTTGATATCAATTTGTCAGAATAAGAATGTTTTACCAGTACACAGATCAACGAGATACAACAGCAGGTAGGGTTAACGAGAGAGTGTGGAAAGGACTGCACAGCTTCCCTTCATCTTAAAAGGTCCCCTCTTCTTGTCAGGCAAGCGATACACTGATAACATGTTCAGAACACGGTGAAAATAACAGTACACCCAGGGCATGATTCGTTAGAGAAAGCCTTTCAACCTCCAAAATGGTGTTTATCTCGGCTGTACATTTAGGACGGGACGACACGACACGGGACTTGGGGGGACGCAGTGGCTCAATGAGTATGACGTCTGCTCATGGATCGAAACGCGGGTTATGCATCGGGGGATGACAGGACACGAAGATCGAAAACACGCATTTTTTCAAAGACTCAACGGTCCCCTGGCTTCCTATGAGTAGGGAAGCCCGATGTCTAGCCTTCTCAGACTAGGTCGAATATATTTGGGAGGTCCTGTGTGTACGTTACGCAAGCTCAAGAACCCTTGGCAGTTGAAAATCGATAGAAGAGTAGGCCTGAGTGCCGCTTTTGGGGCAAAATTTCCAAATTCCAAATTTCTAACCACAAAATTTCTCAGCAAAAATTGGCAACTTCTAAAAGCCGAGATAATCCTACTTTCTTAGGATTGAAAGGCTTTAAGAAAAAAAAGTGTATGGCTAAGAGTGGGCACTTCCATGTTGATATTTTTGTTGATTACACTGAATGTTACCCAAAGAAAACGTGTTTTTGAACCCGTCATTCTGTCGAATGTACAGTTCGGATCAAGCAGCCTCGAGAGTTTATTATTCAATTGTTATTGCATTTTTAGAATAATGTCAAAGATAATAAACTTTTTTTCGGGTTTATGTATATAGAAACACAGATCCAGATGCGCATGGCATTATATATATATATGTACAGCGCAGTCCATAGTCCGAGATAAATTATAATTACTATTCGTGTAGAAAAAAGAGCAAATTTGTCAACTTAGAGTTTACTTGATTGATGTTATCACATTGACTGATACACATGGCTCTGGAGTTCTGCTATCTAGTTGTTCATTAAACAGTGAGTAAGTTAAATGGTTGGTTGTTTGATTGTTTGGTTGGTTGGTTGGTTGCTTGCTTGCTTACTTCTTTATTTGATTACATTTCTCAAAACAGATGTTATCATAGCCAGATCCAACAGTTTTCAGCGATGGTTTAAATTCAAGTGGTGAGGATTGTGGCTTTAAAAATATTACCCTTTGAATATTTTGCATTACCTTCATCAGCGTTGGGTCTGGCTCTGTGAACTCTTTGAAATGACTCTGAACGCCTACACCTTTCAAACCAATGTTAGCTGACTTCATCTCCAATATCTGGTCCAAATAGGCCTGAGAGGAGAAGATTAAAGTCTGCATTGTTTGAGATTTCTCAAGCTATTGCGATGTGCAAAACTATATAAAGTCACCAGAACTAAGGATGAACATCATAATGTGACTTTTAGTAAGATTTTAAAGATTCTTTATGTTTTTTTTTTTTGAAAAGCCACTCAGAAAATTCTCAGAGAAAATTTAAATCTCCGTTCATAGTACACATAAGAAACTGTTGACATTCAATTCTACATGTACGGATACTTTAGAGTTGGGTGATCTAAATATGATCTATGTCTTTCATGAAGTGCTGGTCATGTGATTTTTTTTTTTTCCTGAGGAAAAGCGAAGAGGTGCTCCAAAATTTGACCCTCTACAATTTCTGCACTTTTTAGCTTTTCTTCTTTAGATTTGCCATTTGTTTCTTTTAATGTATAAAATCAATTACAAGTTAACAGACTATGTGCTACAGTTCAAGACATTTCTATTAAATGGTCAAGTCTTTGAATACTACCAGAGTAGACTGTCCGCCGGCTACCACGTTGTAGTCGTTGAGAAAGAGATCGGGTGTGGGATCGGCAGAGTGCACGGCTTGGAACATGTGACGCGTGTAGTTTGGATCTCCTGTGGCGGTCTCGAAGAAACGGCCATGTAGGAGCTCATTGTTGACATCCCAGTGGGATAGTCTGGAGAGAGAGCAATGCCAATAATCCTCAGCTATGTTGTCAAAAAATCCTCTTGACAGGTTTCTGCCATAGACTGGTCATTCTTATAGAATCTTTATACAAAACAAATAGCTGATGTCGCTGTACACGACTGGCACTCTGACGCCCTGGAGGAGCCACCTAGGACCGAACAAACTAACAGTTCACTATTCACAAAATAACGCCCCCAAAACAAACCTTTAGCTGACAAACGCGATTTTCACCAGAATCGCTGGGACACTTCAGTTCAATTTAAGTATCGATTCATAAATTCCCCGAGTTCATCTTCCTTCTCGTTTGCCTCTAGTATCTGCAGCTGCCCTGTCTTTGCCTGAATGAGTCAGGCATGAGAAACCTGAACGTTAGATCTAGTAATCAGAAGGCAATATTAAATATTACCTGGTCATTTGATGCATTTAAACCAGTCATAACATTCTGAAGAGGAGGACGCTCATATAGCAAAACGACTCAATTATATGACAGATTTCTGTTTCTTCAAGAGAGAGAGAGAGAGAGAGAGAGAGAGAGAGAGAGAGAGAGAGAGAGAGAGAGATAGAGTACGGCCTGGAAGAGGAAATCGTTTGGGTTCGTTATTAATTTAACGCTTCACATAATTTGCATAGCAACATGTTATCGGATCGTTTTGTCTATCCCTCTCCTCTATCCCTCTATCTATATAAAACGGTTGAAAAAAAAAAAAAAAAAGCAGCTCTTAATCAACTTCTTTTGGCCTGAGAAATGACTTGCATTTGACATACTGAAAATTCGAAGAATCTAAACAAATCAGCAGTGTAAGTTTACATAATGGTATTGACTTGTGAAAAGTTGTACATTACCATCGCAAAATCTGCATAACAGCATAGGTGTAAGAAGCTGGTGATTATTATCATGTGATCTATAAGAAACAAAAAGTACTAGCACTTCTGACACTTACTTGCCGAAAGTAATATTGGTCATGTACTTGATATGCTCGTCCACAGTAGATTTCAGTACAGCCCCTGAGAGCTTCTGTGCATAATCAGGTACATGCCTGTCTACTGCCCAAAACATGCAATGTCCGCGGACTTTCAATCTGCATGGGACAGTTAAGGGATTAGCGGTTCATCTACAACGGACTCTCAAAATATGAAATCAATGTCTCTGAACTAATCAGACTCGACGGATATGGAATATATGGTTTATATCCCGATAAGAAATATCCTGATAGAAACAGAATGTAGAACAAAAATGATATTTCATGTACAAACAAATATTTTCAAATTGTTACGTTTCTGAAACAGCCTAACTATCATTAAAATTATTAGATCTATTTGGGGCGGGGGTCAAAACATTTAAAGAACTGCAGCATTATTTCCCTCGCCAGTATCACCAGAGGACAGATATTGCGTATAAAACGCACATTTCATGTCTTTTCCAGCATTCTTCCACTTTTATTTGATCTGACGTACCATGTTTAATTATAAAACTAGATTAGTCAATGTCTTCACAAACTTTAATGATGAATTTGAGTGTTCATATTGTTTTCCATCATGAAAAGCCAAACAAAGAGAAAGTCTCAAACCGACCCAGTGAAAAACGCGACCCTATAATGCACATATGCTTACCCATGTTTCCGGAGCTCATCAGTAGCAGCTACAGCCATAGAGTAGTCGGGATCGGTCTGAACAAAGAAAAAAGAGCTAAATAAACTTCTTGTGAACAGATGGATAGTATCTGCTGGACACTGCTGATGCTGAGTTCCTTGAAACCTGTCTTGGTTTAATTTACCCAAGATGCACTGCAGTGAACACGTGTAAAAAAAAAAATGTTTGTTCTGCGCTTCTCTTGAGTGGAATGTAACCAAAGAAAGGTTTGTTGATGAATTCACAACATTCACTGAAATATAAAAACACTCATACACAGCATAACCCACGGGTTCCCAGCCTGAGATCATAATAAATGTAGTATTAGTGACGAAAAAACGCACATGTATCAAGCTTGAAAGATTTTATTTGATTGAAGTTTTCTCATTGATTACTGGATTTGGCGATTTTACCTCATTGACTGCTGGGTATGGCTCTCGTATACTATTATCTCGTCATTATTAGTTGTTAGTGAAAACTGGTTCATCTTTCTTCAGCTGAGATATCATAACGTAGAACAATCAGAATCTAAGAGGCCATGATTGAAAACTTCCTCGTATATATAGGTGATTTACTAAATGATTTCAAGGTTTGTTTTGAGTCTAAAAAGCTCTCTAGTTTATAATTTATATAAAATAGTATTCCTCTACGCATAATATGCACAAACTATAACTCAAGGGTTAAAGGCACAACAGTCTAAGTAGAATAGACGTCTTCTCAAGCCCTTACACTGTTTCCTCTGTTGTACCGCCACTTGTAGTCCTGCAGTGTTGCCCAGTTGAACATGTGATAAACTACATCCTGATACTGTTGGAAGTCAGGCTCCACTATGTTGTCTCCACGCACCATGGAGCCAAAACCAAACAGGTGATTTGTGTGGTCCAGCTATTGGATGTAGATGGAAAATGTGCTGAACGGTCTATAACGCATGGAAACGAGAATAAAAAGAGTTGATTAACTCGTACCTCTGTATAAAAAAGCCCTACAATACGAAACGGTACCGAATGCGGATATCGAATCAGCCCCTGTTTCTCACTGGCCAAGAAAATAAAAATATCATCTCTTGATTTTCCTAAATGGATTTCAATTATTCACGTGTACTTTTGAGGTTCACTTGAACAGGCAACTCAAAAAGAGAATTTATCAACATGAAATGAGTTCTATCTTTAATATCATAATAGCTCAACGAAATTCTTCAACATACAGAAAACCCTTTCACATATACAGCGCAATGTTGCATTTTCATGACCACCTACCTGAACTCGAATGTCCTTTACATCAAAATTGTTGCCAACCACGAAACTGTAGAAAACAGGAATGAACATCCGTACATTAATATGGAAGAGGCAGGCTGGGGCGGGATGTGTGTGTGTTTGTAAGAGGGGGGGGGGAGATATAATCATACGATAGGCTATAGATTCGTAAGCTATATAACACATTTGAAATTTGAAAAGATGAGTTGTAAGAAAATGGTGACATAGAGGTACAAAGCATAGATGACTATACAAATTTTATTCGAAAAATGCAACAACTGAACTGTAAGCGCTGGGGAGATTTTGTCAGGAAATTACTCTCAAGATTCAGACCAATCAGCTCATCATATCAACTGCCTTATCTTTTTATTATTATTGTTATTATGAAGGTTCATGATTTTTTTTCAGTGTTTAACATATGTATGTTTTTCAGATCAACATACAGCCAGAGATACAGGAATTAAATAACTGCAGAGGAAAATGTGAAGACTGTCTCAATGGCCCCAGTGAGCATACATTTTTAAGGAAGAAAGGAGAAAGGAGAAAGCAAATAAAAAACCTGACTAAAACTAAGATTTTATATCTGAATGCGTAGAGAATGTGGATCTCTATAAAAAAATATAGAGATATATATTTTTAAAATGTGAGCAGATTCGTCTCTGGTCCAAGAACTTATCAGGATATTTGTGCACACCCAAGGCAAGTTCATTCATATATGGTTGTAGTTCTTGTTATTTCTATATAGATGACCCCCTCAGTGGTTCGTCCAGATCGTATGCTTTATGTAATTTAGTGAAGTAGCTGTATATCGATCACTTTTACCGTTGTGCTCAAACTTTATTAAGTTTCACAATAACTTGAACGTCATGCTGTAAATCGAAACTCTATGTTAAAACATAGAACTCATCAGTAGCTGGTTGAAATGACTGTTTGTGTTGGAGTTTAACGACACATTAGCACAATTACGGCTATATTGTGTCAAACATGGTAAAATGCGTTTACACGTCAAGAAGGAAAGAGAAAAGAAAGCGGGACAGAGGACAGGAGAAAGGAGAGAGAGAGAAGAGATGTCTCCCCCGGAATGTCGAGGATGATACTCCATGGGAGACACCCCACCGCAGGTGGGAGCAGAGAACCTACTTATAAACCCCGGGCCCTCGCGGGGGATTTAAAGGCTTAACAACAACAACAACAACAAAAACAGAGGAAAACCGTTCACAGCGATCAATGTCCTTCTCGTCTTCTAATACATGCTATAGAATGATGAAATAAATTTGGGGCTTTGTGGTTTGGCACCTGCTCGATGATGAAAAACGACTCATTTCAGTAAGGCTGTGGCCAGGATTGACTCGCAGGTCCTCCGGTTGGAGGACGGAAGGACACAACCGTCTAAAACCTGCATTTTTTTTTTTTTTTTAAGTGACTCTATGATCCCCTGGCTTTCTCTGGGTAGGGAAGCCCGACGTCTAGCCTTCTCGGATAAGGGCGAATATTAGATTTCGGAGCTCCCGCATGTACGTTACGTATGTTTAAAAAAAAAAAAAAATCTTGGCCGTTCAAAATCGATGAGTGGGAGGAGTCCAGCTGTCCAGGTAAAATTTCCAAATTTCTACACGCAAAAATTATCAGCAAAAAAGAGCCGAGATAGTCCTACTTTCTTAGAATTGAAAGGCTTTAACAAAACTAAACAAAACCAAACAAGAGATAAATTTGTGTAGGCCGGGCATGTCCAAAGTCCGGCCCGTGGGGCCAAGTTCAGCCCATTTTCCCGTTTCCAACGGCCTGAAGCCTCTCTGATGTTTCAAATGAACCAAGATGTATTTTTGTTCTACACCCAAAGTTTTTCTTCGCAGTCAGACTATTTCTTTCTTTATTTTTAAGTATTCCTCAAATAAGGAAATGAAAGGGAGAGTGACTGTGGTGAACACTTCTAGTTTTATTTGTGTCCTGCGTAAAGAACCAGGAAATGAAAACGTATGCCATTTGCAATAGTAATTACACGAAACACTTCATTTACATTTAAAGTTCGATTAATTCGATTAATGTCAGGCTGATTCTTCAGCTCACCAAATTTGGCTCTCTTAGATTAACTTAAACCTGTCAATCCTAAGAAAGTAGAATCATTTCGGGGTTTTGTCAGAGGTTTTCTTCTTTTTTTTTTTTTTTTAGACATTTGGAATTTGGAAAGTTTGCCTGAACAACGACATGTAGCCTACTCTTCCTTCGATTTTGAACTGTCAAGGGTTCTGTAACATGCATAACGTATACACGGGACTTCCGCCAAAATATGTTCGCCCTTTTCCGAGAAAAACGGCTAGATGTCGGCTTCGCTACCCAGAAAAAGCCAGGGAATTGTTAAGTTAGTGAAAAATACTAAGTCTTTCGATCGTCGTGTCCTTCCATCCCCCTATGAGAGGACTCGCGAGTCGGCCTGAACCCCCATCCTAAAAGACGTGAATAGTTCATATTCGACAAAGCAAAAACCTGGAAATCCCGGGCGGAGTGTTTGTACCCCTTGCTAAAAATAGAACACTCACTGATGTTTGTTACCGCTCCACCACGAGATCTGAGAACAGTTATCAGTGCATTTTTATGTGTTTTTCTATGTCAGTGTGACCAGTTTGGAGTGTTTGTACCCCCTAGTCTACTTAAATTAGACGGGGATTTCCAACAGTTCGCTTGATCGAAACAAATCTACTTGGTCTGAGATCTTGTTGACAAAAATAGAGCCGTCGGCCTACTGATGCAGAGATATAATCATACTACTAGCGGGCATTTATATAATAGGACCTCATTAAATTCACCTCACTCAGAACCCGAAGCTCTTTACAGAGCCAAAGTGTCAAACAACGATATACATTGAACATCTCCCTCTCCGGGGCCGCAGGTACATAAGTAGGTTCTTTGCTCTCACCTGCAGGTGGTGAAAGCCCGCCATCGGTGGTATGTCTCCCATGAAATGACATCCTCGTTCCCGAGGTAACATCTCTTCTCTCTCTCCTTGCTTCTGTCTTCTGTCCTGCTCTTTTTCCTCTCTTCTTCTTGACGTGTAAACGTTGTCTTACAGTGTTTGGCACTATATAGCAGTGATCGTGCTGATGTGTCGTTAAAACCCCAAAACAACACACAGAATATGTCCCAATACAAACAGGGAGAAGAGCTTGCACACATGCATACATACTAGAGGAGAACCTATGGCTCCGTGGAAGATTTTTAAAAAAAATATTGCCATGCGACTTAAACTGCATGGCAAAGCGTGCGCACCTCGATGTTGATGTTTTGGTTAATTACACTGAATATTACTAAACGAAAACGTGTTTTTGAACCCGCCATGCTATCGAACGTACAATTCGGACCAAGCGCTCTCGCGAGTTTGTTATTCAATTATTACCGTATTTGCAGAATAATGTCAAAGACCATAAGCCTTTTTTTTCTGGTTTTTGTACAGTGAAACACAGATCCATATGCAACAATGTTGTGTGCCAAATGTCGGATACATCCATTCAGCAGTTTTCGAGTCCATAAGCCTATTGTGGGTTTTCTTGCAATTTTATAATACAGATGTAACATGCCATACGTAATGTAATAATCCCACGCATATAATATCGAAGTGTCAAGTTGACTCGAAAATTTGGCAGAAATTTGACCATCACAATCAAGTTACAGATTTCTGTGTTTTTTGTTTTTCTTGAATTGTTTTGCTAGTTGCCGGTCTGACAGTTCTATTGTATTTTCATATAATGAAGCCTGTGGATATGATTGACAACTATCTCGAGGGAGGAGCTGGGATCATTACTCAGGCAGGTGTTTGTTAAACAAGTTATGTTTTCAGCTGACGTTTAACTGATTCTGTCATGAACGTGATACTTCAATCAGTGATAACAATAACACCAACAACAACAGGTGATATTTACTATTAGCAGTTGAAAATCGCTGTCCCGGCAAAATTTCTAATTCTAAAATGCTACCTACAAAATTCTTCTCACTAACTGGACAGACACTTCAGATTGAGGTAATCTCATTTTCATGGAATTTTAAAGCTACACTGACAATAATAATAATAATAGTAATAGTAATAATAATAATAATAATAATAATAATAATAATAATAATGATAACAATAATGGTAACAACAACAACAACAACAACAACAACAACAACAACAACAATGATGATGATGATGATAATAAGAATAATAATAATGTTAATAAATTGCATTATTTCGATGTCACAGTTGAACGCTTATATATTTCGATAAAACACCATTTTCTTGAAAAATCGTTCGGTACACAATGGAGGTATTGTTTTGTAAACCTATCTCTTGACACAATAATTTGTAAATAAAATGGATTTGTTGGAGCTTGATCTGAAACAATAAGTTGTCTGTTTATTTTGTCGAAAATTGCACTTGACAATGTGAGAGAAACGACTGAACTCTGACGATAAAGGCTTTGGGTTCAAGTGCGTTAGGCGGTTCAAAAAGTTGAACCAGTGTCTTTGGTTTGGTTTGTGTTGGGGTTTAACGGCGCATCACCACGATTACGGCTATAATGTGACAAACACGGTAAGATACGTTTACACGTCAAGATGAAGAGAGGAAAGAAAGCGGGACCGTAGACAGGAAGAAAGCAGAGAGAGAAAAGAGATGTTTCTTCTGGTTTGTCGAGGATGGCATTCCATGAGAAACATCTGCATCTATTGTTTTGGTCGAAAAAAAAAATAGTAAAATAAAATACGTAAATAAATAAATAATAAATAAATAAATAAATAAATAAATAATAAATAAAAATAAATAAATAAATAAATAAAATAGACATAGAATATAAACATTAAAATAACAACAACCCAACAACGAAACAAACATCTATATATACATTTAAAAAAACAACAACATCACGCTGTAGAACACATACAGCAACTTACAAGACCTTTCTATCAAAAACAAAGCAAAAACAAACAAATCAATAAACAAACAAAGTGTGAGACGATACATAACACAGTAAACCTTCCCCAAAGACACAACTTCATCCAACATTTCGTCTTCCCAGAATCCCAGAATTAAACTGTTCTCACTGCAACGATTTTATGTTGTACGTAGGACAATTTAACTCTAAAGCGACGCTTTATCAACTGCGCCTTCCCTCATAAGGAGTTAACTTTGAACCAAAATAAAGGGGAAAGACCCCAATTATAAATGTAAAAGAAAGAGATAAAGCAATATATTGATGAATATATAGAGAGAGAGAAAGAAAGAGAGAAACTGAATAAAAAAGACAAACAGAAAACAAAGAGAGAAAGAAGGAAAAAAGAAAGAAGGAAATTAAGTAGGAAAGTAAGAAAGGAAGAAGGAAAGAAAAAAGAAAGAGACAATGAAAGAAAGAAGGGAATTACGTAATAAGTAAGAAAGGAAGAAAGACACAAAGAGAGGAAGACAGAGAAACAAAGAAAGAGAAAGAAAGAAACAAGGAAATTAAGTAAGAAAGAAAGAAAAGAAAGGAAGAAATTAAGTAAGCAAGTAAGAGAAAAGAAAGACGGAGAGAAAAGAAAACCAAAGAAAGAATGAAAGAAAGAAAGAAAGAAAAAAGAAAGAAAGAAAGGAAGAAAGAAAAAAAGAAAGAACAGTCAGAGTGGACACAAACAGGACATCAAAGTAAAGTTGGGATCACTTACCCACACGAGGTCCCTGCCAAAGCTCGGAGTCGACAAATCAAATACACAGACCGATCTCTCTCTCTCTCTCCTTCTCTTTCTCCTTCAGTTTTCTGTTCTGTCTATCTCAGACAGCTTTGTTACAATCCTGGTAGGAGATACAGAGGTAACAGTTATTGTGTCAGCAGAGATATAGGCAAATACATAGAAATACTTTCTCTGTTATCGTACTTTTTACTTTGGCACTTAGACAATATTTTCATAATATGAATGAATCGATTTGTTCCGACTTAGCGAAAGGCTGGAAATCCCCGTCTAATTTTAGTAGGGGGTACAAACACTCCAAACTGTTCACTGGCATTGACATAGAAAAACACATAAAAATGCACAGGACTGGTCACGGTTGTTCTCAGATCTCGTAGAGGAGCGGTAACAAACATCAGTGAGTGTTCTATTTTAAGCAGAGGGGTACAAACACTTCGGCTGGGATTTCCAGGTTTTTGTTCAGTCAAATATGAACTATTGGCTGTTGATTCGTAAAGATTACAGGTGGACAGTAGTTCTGTTGTAAAATGACAGATGGAACAATCTCCTGTTTAAGTAAGTCCACTTTCATGGCGAGGAGAATTGTCGTGAAGATAGTCCTGTACACAGACCCGAGCAAATCTACGAAGCTCCGACAACTGAACTGCAGGAGTTTTGTTTTCAAGTTCAAGAAAGGAATGTCATTGTCGTGTCACAGTGCACCTCTTCTTGAAGTGGCTCCAGGTTTATGGCAAAGGAGAATTATTGTCGTGGAGAACGGACACAAACGAGCAAATCTACGAAGCTCCGACATTTGAATTGCAAGAATGCAGGAGTTTTGTTTTCAAGTACAAGAAGGCAATGCCATTGTCATGTCACTGTGCACTTTCAAATTTGTGAACTTTTGCCCGAGAGGGATATCAAGAAAGGGGGGAGAGGGGGAGGAAGGGATAAGGGGAATCTGAAAGAGAAGAGAAAATGAGGAGAAAATGGGAGAGAGGGTGGGAGGGAGAGTCAACAAGGAGAGTCCAAGCGGAGAGTAAACTGGTCACTGATTGGTGGTTGAATGGTGTGCCGGCACGCGCCATAATCGGTTCTTGGTGGGGATCTGATCAACTCAGCTATGCTTCATCTGGGATTTAGGCAAGGTTGGGTAACCGACACACACAGTTAGGGTCTGGGGTGGGGGGGGGGGGGGGAGGGGTAACGGAAGGGATTAATTGCTCTGTGTGTCTGTCAGTGTGTTTGTCTCTGTGTGTGTGTGTTTATGTATGTGTGTTTGTGTGTGTGCTGTATTTATGCGTCTCTAGGTTGATATAGTATGTGTGTGTGTGGGTGCTGTATTTATGTCTCTAGGTTGATATACGTATGTGTGTGTGTGGGTGCGTTGTGTATGAGTGTGTTTTGTGTGTGTATGTGTGCTTTTATATACTGCGTGATTGTGCATGTGTGTGTGTGTTTGTGAGTGTAATTATGTTTGTGTCTTTGTACGTGTATGTGTGTACGCGCGCCTATTTGTGCCTGTTTATTTGTGTGTGTGGGCACATCTATGACTGTATGTGTGTATGTATGTGTGTATGCACTAGAGAGAGGAGCTGAAAAGGTGGAGTAGGACAGAAAAGTAGGGGAGAATGAGGGAAGATAATCCCGCCCGATTGTCATCCAGAAGATAAAATTAAATGTCCAGTTACCACCCAATCTGGGGTCCATGGCACACTAACCAACAATACGGAGTACATGCCAGGCCCGCTGTGTCAACGCTTGCATTTCTTCTCTCTACCTCTCCACCTTCTCACAAATACACAGATATCATCAATAGTGAACAAGAAAAAGAAGAAGAAAAAGAAGAAGAAAGACGAGAAAAGAAGAAAAATCAAGAGGATAAAGACGGAGAAGAAGAAGAAAGAGAAGGGGGGGGGGGGGGGAATGAAGAAGAAGAAAAAAAAAAAAAAAAAGGAACAATACTGGAAACACCAAACACAAAGAGGATAGATTAATGATGAACACTGCAGCAGAAAAACCCTCGGGGATGATACTAAACTCCCATTAAAACTACCTATATAGAAGTTAAAAACCACACAATTCATGAATCATACACAGGCAGGGGAACATCAATCATATTCACTTTATTAACAAACAAAATTAGATAGCAAAAGCAGCAGCAGTAGCAACAACAGCAGTAGCAACAACAGCAACAACAACAACAACAACAACAACAGCGATGACGGTGATAACAACAACAACGAAAACCACAACAACAACAACAACAACGACAACAATAGCGACAACGACAACTACCTGAAGGTGAGATAAGTAAGAGACTACTATGACCAGAGACAGGTGAAGTGTGAGATGACACTGACACTAAACTTGTCCAGCAGATGGTGAGAAGAGCCAGGCCTGAATGACGCCCAACGTATCAATCAACCCGTTTATCTACTTACTGCTGTGTGAGGCAGCGGGAGTTTCAATAGCCGCGCCTTAGGGGCAAAGATTCAAACTTGATACCTATTACCTTGAGTGGCTGACGTTCTAATCCCCCCTCCCCTCCCCATCTCCATACTCCCATCTCATCCAATCTACCTGTGCGGACCCCTGCCGTCTCTAGCGGTCAGTTCGGCCAAAGTCCGAATGTCCACTCCCTGGTGTGGCCGGACAATAGAAGTATACAAGACTCAGTTAGTCTCTAATGCTTCTGTTACACAAATTACATCTTACCGTTACGCGATCCCTGATGGCCGAACAAGAAGCCGGGCGTCAGACCTATTGTCCAGGAGTGTCCAGCTTATGTCCAGCCCGGACGTTTGTCCACATACACCCCACCGCGCCCCTCCACTTCGGCTCTTTTATTCACATTTCCTACGCTCCATCAACCTCTGGTCTATAGCAGGGATCGGAAAGAAAAGGCCGCAACATACACAGATGTAGTCTGTCCTATTGTTTGGGGTGACGTGAAGCGTTGCCACACAACATGGCTGTCACCCGCAGATATGCCTACCTTTCCCATTTTCCCGCCCAAAGCGCAGCGTCAGTAGATACCAGACTGCTATCGCTGCAGACTAGACGGAGGAGGACAGAGACCGATGCAATCCCCCCCCCCCCCAATCCCGCCATCTCTTACTGCTCCACCAGGGGCTTTAGAAGCCTGAGAATTCTGTCACTTCCACACAAAGAGCTTTGTCCTTCCCCCTCCCAATTCTCTGACTCTGTTACAGAGTAGACCAGACTAATTTATCTATGCCATGTCACAGACAGACACCACGTATTGGATGAGTTCTTATTCAAATTGTTAGCACGATTCACTGCAGCCGGAGTCTGACTAGCCATCTATTGAACTGCATATCGGCAGACCTGTGTGTCTTCTAGACATAATTGAAGACCGGTTTTCCAAAATTATTTAGTCCACATTTCAACTTTTAGAATAAAATGGTCTGGCTGACTAAGAAGCTCAATCTCATTGACAATCTTCATGGGTATAATATGGTCTCCAAGCAGCAAAACAAGATACCAGGCAGCAAAGCCAGTGGATGGGATTTATTTATTTTTTTTAAAATTCAGTTCTTCAGGAATAAGGGGAGAAAAAAAACATGGCTATATGATATTTGGAAAACCGCTTTTCGATTATATACTCGACGATAGCGATTATTGGAACTGTCTTCGTTGTATGGTCCTTGTATGGTCTTTGTATCTTTGATTCTTTCCTTCATGTTTATTTGATTACACATATTAATTATCTGTGGGAAACTTGACTCAAGTGGAACGTTGAAATCTTTAAGTTCGATGGCGTTGACAGCTGTAAAATATAAAATGTATGGTTTCACGTGTTATTTCCTTTAACTGTTTGCCTGTTCAGACAACTGTTGTGCTAGGAAATGTTAATAAAATCGTAAGAGCAAAACTTGCCCAGTCAGTCGACGTAAGACGAAAGTCAAGGAAATGGACATCGACAAGAAGAAGAGCTCGAATAGGGCCCTCATCCCCACAGAATAGATATTGTTACGAGTCCTGAATATAAACACATATTTAGCGCCGTGGTAGTGAAATGTTAAAGTCAGATGGTTTATTGAAGAACTAGTAGAGAACCCACGGCGTCGTCTGAGATATCTTAAATATAGATCAAACCGATACTTAACTGCCCTGTTACTGAAAGTCTATGGCAAGTGTGCGCACCTCGATGTTGGTAATTTGGATGATTACACGAACGTTACTTAGGTACACTTTTGTTGTTTTTGACGCTCGGACTGAAGAATATTATGGAAGAATATTATCAATACGTCATTCTATCGGACGTACAATTCGGATCGAACACTCTCGCCAATTTATTGTCCAATTTAATCGCATTTTGTTTTTCTCACAGAGTGACGTAAAAAATTAATTCGGGTCTATATAAGTAAAAACACGATCGTTAAGTAAAAATTTAGGTGTCAAATTTATTGAATAAATATTCAGCAGTTTTCGAGTCCTTAAGCCATTTATATGTGTGTGTGTGTGTGTGTGTGTGTGTGTGTGTGTGTGTGGAGAGAGAGAGAGAGAGAGAGAGAGAGAGAGAGAGAGAGAGAGAGAGATCTATAGCATAGACGGGTAGTATATAAACTGCAAATGTATCGTGAAAAACCATAGAAGCATTAGGGCAGTGCGATGAGCCCCATAGAAACTGACAGATACAATGCTGAAAGTATCAATTTCTGTGTATAATGCTTAGTCTCTGTCATAGCAAATTAATTAACAAGATAAATTTGACATGAGATCAGCCATCAGCGAGACATGGCTCTGCCAAGTAGCCAGAAATGAAAATAGTTATGTCTTTCACTGTTTTTTTTTTTTTGGTGTGTCGCAGCACACACATCACTGTTAAGAAACGTGTTATTTGATGCTCACAAACACACACAAATACACACACAAACACACACAACATAATACAAGAAAGTTAAATATTGAATAGGCCTACATCCAAACTTTCGTTGTCAGCTTTAATCGCGACTGAAGGAGGCAAAACTAGACCAGAGAGAATGTAAACATATGAATAACTACTGGAAAATTAGCACCGACAGCAACAACATCTACAGCCGTGGGCGATGTTATTGTTGTTGTTGTTGTTGTATTTATTGTTGATGCCGTGTGTATGCTGTTGGTTGAAATGGATACTGATACATAGGCACTGGGTTTAAATCTTTGTACAAATGCTGGATATTTTGTGGGTGCAAGGCTGGGCGTACGGGTGGAGGGATGGATGGAAGGATGGATAGAGGGATGGATGATTGGATGGATGGATGGATGAAGGGCACATACACGGATAGATGGGCGGATAAATGGGCGAACCGGATGGATAAATGGATAGATGGATAAACGGATGGTTGGATGGATGGATGCATACACGGATGGATGGATTGATGGTTTCAAGGATGGACAGATGGGTGGTTGCACGGATGGATGAATAATTAAATGGATGGATGGATACTTAGGCTATATTTTGATGAACTGAAGGATAGATAGATAGATGGATGGATGGATGGATGGATGGATGGACGGACAGATGGATGAATGGAAGGATGGATGGACATATATAGAGTCTGCAACGGAAACTTGCGTGGAATTAAGCGCATAAGTCAATACTCCCTGTGTGGGGGAGGGGAGGAGGGCGGAGAAAGAAGGGTTAAGCTTTCCATTGTCACTACTCACCAGGCTTGAATATGAGAAACAATAACGTCATATTTCGCACGTGCATTTAAAGCTCACCGATGTGGTGCACGTCTGTCACAGACTGACAAAGCGCCGTTCTGGTCATGCTGACTTTTTAAAGAAAATGATGTATCTATTCACGAATGAAGTTTCACAATATTGAAAGACAACATATCATCAGACCAACTCGATCTAAAGCTGTTTTCTTGTATACGTATGTTGATTATTTGTTTGTGTTGGGATTTAACAACACATCAGCACGATCACGGCTACATTGAGTAAAACACGGTAAGATACGTTTGCACGTCAAGAAGAAGAGAGGAAAGAGAGCGGGATAGAAGACAGGAGCAGGAAAAGAGAGAAGAGATGTCTACCCTGGAATGTCAAGGATGGCACTCCATGGGAGACATTCCACCGATGGCGGGCTTACATCACCTGCAGGTGGCTTCATAGGACCTACTTATATACTCCGGGTCCCCGCGGAGGGGGAGGGGGGGGGGTGGTGCATCTTAAACTGAGAAATCGCCAAACTATATTTCGAATAATAGAACACAAAATTTTGGGAAAAACCCTACACAGAAATACGTCAGGTTATTTCCTACGTCATTAAATCAATAATACTATTCACTACTATACGTTCTTAGGCTCAACAGCTGAGTTTACCAATCATAGCGAAGAGTTTTAGTCATAATTTTCCTGTCCACGGTAACAGGATCAAGCAATAGATAGATAGATAGATAAATAGATAGATAGATAGATAGATAGATAGATAGATAGATAGATAGATAGATAGATAGA
>JBCAUA010384804.1:0-18307 GCA_038406235.1 Peronia verruculata | reverse complement strand
CCCCCCCCCCCCACCTCCCTCAGGAATTACTCTAGATGTTGTCTTATAAAAATCATTATGTAAGACAAACATTGCGCACCCTTCACTGTAATGGCTTGGGCTTCAACTTTTGGGGCATATGCTTTTCCATGGATTTTTTCCCACTTTCATCTCAGCATAGGAATGCAGCAGAGCAGAAAGGGAAAGAGATAAAGGAGGAGGAGGTTAAACCTCTAGAGTTCAGCCAGGAATGCATTAGACGAGATTAAAAACTGTAACAATGACATTATAAAACACAATATGACAACAAAATATAATAAGTTCATGAATCCTCTGAGCCCCTGAAATACAAAGGATCCAGTTAAATGTTATGAAAAACAGGGGAACAAAATAAAGGAAGTAATAACATAAAGGACAGTTGTATTGTCCTTTCTTAGAGTGAGTACTGGTACGGATAAAAAAATATCAGGATGCATTTTTTTGACTTGAGAATCATGGAAAGTAGGGAAGAAAGAAAGAAAAAAAAAGAAAGAAAAAAAGAAAGAAAGAAGAAAAAAGAACAAAAGTAAGAAAGAACGAGAGAAAGAAAGCAGAAAGGAGGGAAAAGATAGAAAGACAGAAAGAGAGAAAGGAAAGAGAGAAGAATGAAACAAAGAAAGAGAAAGAAGGACTAAAAGAAGAAACAAAGAAAGAAAAAAAAGAGGGGAAGGGAGAAAGAGATTGAGATAGTTAGAGAGAGAAAGACAGAGAAAAAGGGGGGAGAGCATAATATGACTAGGTGAGAGAGATGGTGGAACAGAGGAAAAAGAAGAAGGGGATAAATGCGTCTAAACAAAACATTGAACTTTCTTGTTTTGTGAGTGCTCTTTTCCCTAGAAATATCATTGCCTGTACAGAAAATAGATCATTTCATGCATTTGTAACAAATTCATTTTCTTACTCATCAACTAACATGCCATATTGCAGACAAGGCACATTGGACTGTAAGATTGAAATAACAAACTTCACTAGTTTTTAAAAAAATGATAATGACAACTAAGGAGTAATTTAAAATATGTCTCACTATGTTTCTTTTGGGAACGGAAACAAGCAAAATGTTTTGTAGTATGCGGAGATTCTTTTTTGGTGCCTCTTTTGATTATATTTCAATATTATAATTGTACTCAGACCACTACTTTTGGTACCTTATGGTGATGCCAAAAAACATTTTCAAAAAACAATACAAACAAAACCACTACAATTTAAAAATATAACAACAGGCATATATCACATGCACATTAAACAAAAAAATGTATTAAATTCAAGGTCAAGTTAAAGCATAACTAAATTTTAAAATGTTCTTATTTTAAAGCTCAATTTAATCCCACATATATAAAAAAAAAATAAAAAATTCAAAAGTAATCTCAATATGTTTCCTGTTATAGAAAGAAGAAAGGAAAAAAAAATGTGTTTTTGCTCCACATGTCATCCTAATTGTACACAGTGATCTTGTCATTTACAGTTAAGGTAAATTGCTTGCCCCTGAAGGACATATATTTCATGGCCACTGAGCTCATGTTTTTTTTATTTTTTTATTACAAATGTGTCCTAGTGGTCATTCCACAAAAACTCAGTTTATTCCTTATGAACAATGAATATGTCTAGACACAAATACAAATCTTCTCCAATTCTCATCTCAGCCATCTTTATAAGGCTTCTCAAATGGGAACAGACTATTTGAACAACCTACTGTTAGTCGCACAATTCATGAAATTCAATATTCATAAAACAACAAAGAGACAGAAAAATTGTATTTCAGTGTGGCTTCCCTTATTTTATTTTGATGTTATGGAAGAGCAGACAAATATTCCTAATGGCATTCAGTTCATCCCCAAACCTGACAACTTGATTTCACTTTCTAAGAGATATAACTGTTGATATATACTGCCTTTAAGAGCTATTCTTGCCCCTAGTCAATGTCACATTACAAAACTGCAAAGTGTTTGGTAATATTCGTAACTATGTCTGAAAGAACTGGATTTCAAGTCAGTTTAACTTTCACACCAAAGACAGCAGTTTAAAAATATTGACAGAGAGCACAGTTTACATTATTTCCCCTTACTCCAAGCTTCTTTTGTTTGTCACAGTGTGGGAAAAAAAATAATAAAATGCTCCCATTTTCATATTTATGTAGTATAAAGAAATGTTATCTGCAAAACTTTAAAACTCAAAGGAAAAAACAGTCTGGTGGAGCTTTCTGTAAAAGCAAAGACTACAGTATTGCTGAACGTAAACAAACTCACAAATAAGATTTTACCAGATATGTACAAATACTCAAGTGGAGAAAATCCAGTTTGCATCACTGACGAATAATAAAGCAATATAACAATCTATTCATCCACATAATGGTAGGTTGAGAGGTCAGTGTTGTATTCAACAGTCAGAGCATAAAATATGTTCATAAACAAAGCAGTATTCTTTTCTTTCAGTCTGCTATTTACATAATATATTGTCAGTAATCCAATATAAAAGTCTGACCTGACATTGTTTGTCAAAGCTGTACACAAAACAGAAAAAGGTTAATTTCCAAACATGGGTGATAAGACTACAAAATGACATCTCTCAGTCACTAAGCTAAAAAAAAAACCCAAAAAACCAACAACCTAATTTTCATTTCTGTTTCCTCTTCTTCTATCCTCTTTTAAATTGTTTCTCAACTTAATTCATCAAAATAAATATATGATATATGCTAAATTATAAATATATCGGATCTTCTGCCAACACTGACCTACTCAAAGCCTTTCCTTGACAATAGGAAATACTAAAGAATAAAAATATGTTCACTTGTACACTGTACAAACAGTCATGATCATGAATAAATATGATAAATATGTTGTAATTAAGGAGTGTTTAGCGATCATATACACACACACCTGAAATAATTCCTCTCACTGTCATCGGTAAGGATATTCAGAGACAGTTTGTTAACTAGTAGTGTATCAGTATCATTGATAACTTTGAGATCTGATTCTAAACTCATGCTTTGATTTATTTCCCTTGGCACAGCTGATGTCCATGATAAGATGCTATTATAATGACTGCATTAATGTATTTTTAAAAAAAGCAGCATTACTTCATTCATTTTGGAAGGAAGATAATGAAAGTAATCTGTTGAAAGACAGATTTATAGCTGCCAAGATAACCATCCATAGACAACTGAAAATGTAAAGACAAAGCCTTCCAAGATCTTGACTGACAAGTAAAATTCTGTGTTTACTATGCTTCTGGTCTATCAAACACATGAAATGCAATTAAGCTAGAGATTCTATCTCTTTTTCAAATTCCATTGCATCATTGCTACCATGCACAAAGAAAAAAACCTAAGTGCTCCAGCAACATTTTAAAAAAAATTTTGTTTGTTTTTGTTTTTAATATTAGTGAACAAAATGCATGACAGGAATGAACAGAAATATAATAAGAACTGCATCTGGAAATTATTGAAATGAAAAAGCTGATAAATGTATGCATGCATTAAGATATACTTCCGTCTTCTTGTTGTTGTCGAAGAGGCAATGAAAAATTCTCATGGGTGATGACATTTATAAGGGCTGATGTTCAGCTTCAAGAAGAGCAACACGGGCGACAAATCTCCACATTCTCAATAATCAGGCAAAAGAAATCTGCTTCTATATATCAGACTAGCACAATGTAGAAACCTGGCATAGAATAACAATAACATAAGAAATTGACAATAAATATTGTCATGAGCCAGCTATGTGTAAGCTTAGTATTAACGTGAAAAAAATAATAATGTACAAAATGTACTATTAATTAAAGTAAAGACAGCAGTATCAATGAGAGAAGAACTATTGTTTTTGCTAATCTTATTATAGCCCTGTCATTTTGAAAGATACAGTTTGTTTACAATGTTATCTGTGAACAAGAATACTAGCACCTATTACTGCTTTGTTTTTGTTTTTCTTCAGTTTTTGTTTATGTATATATAGATGGGTGTGATTGTGTGTGTTTTTAATACACTCTTTCCATTAAAATGTCAATTTTGTATTTATAATTATAAAGAAAGAAGCATGGGTATATTAAACTGACAGACATCTTTTCTGAAAAAAACAAAACAAAACAAAACAAAAAACAAACAAGATATAAACAAAAGCAGTTTAGGCAATAAATAGTAACAACCATCAATTTAACAAAACGTTGATAGTTTGTAAAGCTTGACATTATGTCCCTCTTTTTAAAGCTCAATCTGTGTAGCTTGTGGCTTAGCCCAGTTGTTCAATGCAGCTGGTGCGTCCACTTTGTGTCTGATCTCAGTCTCTCCAGCCGTGAGCCTTCTCACCAAACATGAAACACAATTTCTTGGGGAATTTACCAGTCTTCGGCACCAGGTTGAAATAGCCCGCCGTTCGACAAAACCTATAATCACAAAATAAATAATGAAATGTAATCAAAACAATAAAACAAAAAAGAACTTAATAAAGACTTGCTCGTCATAGTTTTGGATCCAAACAGCACAAAGTGAAGTAACATGTGTTTATGACATTAGTGTACAGAATATCAGGAGTTAAATAATATTTTTCTTAAGCTTTCAATCCTAAGAAAGTAGACTTTAAATGACTGCCCTGTTTTAAGTGAGAAAATTTTTGTGGGTAGAAATTTGGAATTAGGAAATTAAATTTTGCCCGCACGGCGGCGTCCCTGCCAACTTATCATCCGAGTTTTAAATGCATAGGGTTTCTGTAATATGTGTAACAGGACGTCCAAAATATATTCTCTCTTATCGGAGAAGGCTAGACGTAGGGCTTCGCTAAACATGGATTATAACATGTTGTCACAGAACCCCGATAACTCAGTATTTTAGACTGGCACTGTTGCGGTTAAATAAATATGAGGAGAGGACGTTCGAGGAAACTTTCAGTACGAGAGAAGCCTGACAGAAACAGAAAGTGATATAAAATTGTCAGACAGGTGGTGGACAGTCCTTGGGTAGATACTATATACAAGTTTACAAAAGTAGCTAAAAATGAAGAGGATTGACAGACGAATGAAGTTTCAAGAGAAACTATAAACACACACGGCAGTAGATGTAGGCAAGTGATCAAAAACTTTAATGGCAGATCATAATAAAGGTGTAGCAGAAAAAGAAAAACCGAAAGAAACGAAAGAAAGAAAGAAAAATGAATGAGAGAAAGAAAGAGAGAATCTTTGATATAGGCAGTTTTTGCAATGTAGAGCTTTTTTTGCCACACAGCAGATAATCAAGCGGCTACACGATGAACAACAACCAGTGGACGCCTTTCATCTCTCCTTTATTTTTTTCTTTTCTCCCAGCGAGTCAGTTTCTGCTATGACCTTCCAGATGTGATAGGAGATCATGCATGACGTGCCCTGGCCGAGAGGGCCACATCACTGATCAGCACAGGACACCCCGTGGCGGGAGATTGACAGATGAGCTAACTTGATTGACAGCCGAAATCAGTTAAGCAAAATCTGAACCATGTTCAGGCAGATCTGTGATTCCCACCGCCCGCCCCCTCTCCCCTTCCCCCCACACCCCTCAGGCACAGGTTACTGTCTGCCTGTCAAAGTGATCGATTCTGCATTCTTGGCTATCTTTGATGACGTACGCCGAATATAAGCCCACTCAAAACACTTCTCGTTGGCTGTTCCCCCTTCCCCCTCCCACCCCCCCCCCAACCGCCCACACTATGTACACATATCATACATAAAGCGGTATAGCTATCTTTCAAGTCATTAAAATTTGAGTAAGAAGGAGCCAAAATTCCACACTATCCTTTGACAGTGGAAATTGAGAATGCTGCCCTAATCCAATTTTGAATGCCTGATCTCGAAATCATTCAGTATTTAAATGGTCATTTTCATTCTCCTAGTGGATGAACATCATGCAGCGGACGCTAAAACTGGCTGATCTATAGATCATTACGCGATATATACTATAAATCCTTTCAATAACCGTGCACTTTCAATGTAAGATCTTTAGCTGCCAGATATACCGGGTATAAAAGTGGCCAAAAAAAGTTACAAATTTGGCTAATCACTTTCCAACAATTGTAACAATTTAATTTCTTCCCACATTGTAACAATTTAATTTCTTGCCACATCTTGAAGGCCAAATTGTCCTGGCTGTGAGATAAATGAATTTGTGAAGGCCTAGCATTTCGCAACACTTACAGAGTAAATATACAGGTAATTAATGTTGGATTGCCTGGGTTATTGTGGCATAAAACAGTAGTATTTGTTTTGATACTGAGCTGCTATCTTTGGGAGTAACTGTGCTTGATTAAATGTTGCATTGACTGATGGCTGGACTATATTTTAAGTCTAAAAACCCCTATGGTTGTCCCTATTTAGTTTTTTGTCCTGCTGACTAGTGACACACCAGACAAGAGGAATGACACACATGGGAACAGTTGGAAGAAAATTCAGAGCTGTCTTAGTGATAAACGAAACAAAACAAAACCAAGAAATAGAGAGTGTCTGTGAAGCAGACCAAACACAATGAGAGATACGCAATAAAGGTAATTGCATCGGAGAAATGGAGAAAACAATTTAACAAAGCCATGCAAACGTCTTTGAAATCCAACCACCGTGGATATCACTTAGTTTGGGGAAAATGGTAGAAGTTATAAACAATATGAATAGTAACCTATAATGACCGTGTAGAAGGGAAATAGCTATATAGCATAAGGTGGGGCGGTCTTCCCAATGAGCAGTGTGCAGTTGTCTCTATGAGGTCTCTATATATTATGGGCCACTTACCTCATAGCACGGCTGAGCTTCTCGTAAGTCATTTGAGGGTTGTTCTTCTTCTCTCCCCACAATTGAGCCACCTTCTCCGACTGCACAAATCTGAACACACCGCTCTGTCGAAAAAAGGAAGGGACGTGCAAGACAAGCCAACAAAATAATGATGAAACTTAATTTTATTAGTCTCCATGTGGACCAAGCAAAAGCCAGATTATGTTTTCTGTTCTTTTTTGTTCCATATAAGAATGTCTGACTTTTATGACTTTGAGAAATTAAAAAAAAAAAAAAAGGTTGATCATAATTGGGATTGACGAAAAAACCCTTGAATATTATTTTGTAATGATTATATATTTAGATCTAACTGGTTCGCAATGTCTCATGCAGGCACATCAAAGGTACCGCCATCAAGATTTCTTCGAGGAAAAGTTAATGGCAAACTGATAACGTAATTTAACAGAACTCTGTTTTCCACGTGTATTTTAAGTGGCTGTGATATCTCGTTACACCGCGTTTGTCTAATCCCGGAATAATTATGTACAGTCCCGTTTCTTTTAACTTTCTTGGACAAATGCTGCAAGACTAGAAGTGACTGTAACATGAAAGGGAGACAGCCGTCTAACAGCCTGGCAAAGGAGTGATTGGACTCTGTAACATACGTTAGGTAACCTTCACATGCTGGCCAGGCTGTGGGACAGTTTTGTGATTGGCAAGTCAGACCAATGTCGTCTCCACATGTATGCATTAGCCTTGGTTCTTTACGCAGTTGACATCCTTTTACAGTTTCTCATCTTTTTCTTGTTTGCTTAAACGTCTTTGAGGGCAAGAAGTTAATTGGCGATGCATTCAGATTTCCTTCCTCCTCTCGACCTGCCCTTTAAATAACTTAACCCATCATTTCTGAGATATGCTGACAGCGTTTAGCGTCCATTGGCTCTCTTTCTTTTAATGTCCTTCTTTATTTCGACACATAGTTATATTTATTGTTCTTTGAATTATTCTTGCCATTGTCTGAGTTGGCAGCAGATGATTCAGGACGACGAGAACAAAATAGGTATTCATATTTGAAGCATAATTATGGAAGAAACCTGTTTCTTCAGCCGCAGGTTTTCCAAGTCTAGCTTTCTCATTATGAAAAGAAAAGAAAACGTTATGACATTTTAATATTTCGAAGAATGAAATTTTACGAAACATTAGTGACTTTATCAACTAGATCAACTCAAGTGCGTGCTTGAGTGGATGTGCATAGTCACAAAGTGCATATAATCCTGTTGTGTTTTCTCACATCTCATTTATCTAGTTACCTCTTTGTCCTCCCATTTGAGCAGCTTGGGGTTCATCTTGGGGTCTCGCAGTAAATCGCGCACAAACTCCCAAAGATGGTTACCATTCTTGGCTAGACAAAGAAATGATAACCGTTGTGATTATTAGAAATAAGATGATTATTAGTACCTAAAGGTAGAATTCGAAATCATTTCATTTCAAACTTGTAAGGCAAAGTTTTATCTGATTGTTTCTTTCTTTTCTTCTGTGTACTAATCTGAACATTGTTGTTGTTCCATAATAAAGATTTACACTCCTTGTTGCTGATGATATCATGATTGTATTTATTTTCTCTTTCAGTTTCATTTGTGACTGACAATACTCTTATATTATTGCGAATTACTATATATTTATGTATTTGTGGTAAGGAGAGGCAATTCTGTAGTATGAAAACAGTGAAGGATGGCCGGGATATTAAAGCACACTTAGATCTATACCTAAATTCTCTCTCGCCCCGACCCCCCCCCCCTCACCTCCCCTCAATTCTCTCTCGCTCTCTCTCTCTCTCTCTCTTTAGCTCAACCTAATTGTGAACAGTATATTTTTTTTTTTGTCCTGGAAAGTCAAGAGTATTGAGGACTTTGAACATCACTTACAAATAATTATTGTAAAGATGATTAAAAAGGACATAAGTCATTGGAGTAGGTGTCATTTTGCTGGTTGTAGTAGTAATGTTTGTACAAAAAATAAGAGATAACTTATGAAATTCATGTTTTCATTTCCTTTTGTTTCCTCCAATTTGCTGTTCCAGTAACCAAACAATACTTTCATTCAATCAGCTGCATTTCTGTTATAATTATCACTACTTACTCGGATTAATTCTTTGTTTTTTGCCATTCTTCTTTTTGTCATTGATGACGCAGTCTACCATGATGTCATCCGAATGAGTTCCAGCCCGGCCTGGCAAAGGTTTGGCCATCTCTCCATTATCAATGACAGGACAGGGATCATACATGTGACCAGGGAGTGTGGGCCCGTAAGGCGGCATGAAAGAGGTGGCTGAGAGAGAATCTGGAACACAGTGAAAGACCATGTAGATGAGTTCACCGGCATTCTACCTGTTGTGTGCTTATAACAGAAAATATATTGTGTAGCTGTAACTATGCTGACGAATACACAGGTAGACTGCCGGGTAATTTCTCACTTTTTTTTTTTTCTTTTTCTTTTTCTTATTTGAAGGTATAATAAAGGAAACTCGTATATCTTGAATAACTAACTGTTGAAATTTATGAAGGTTCCTGCATTTTTATAACTGTCGTCACTTTTGATGTAACAAATAAATATGAGCCACACCACAACAAAGCCGCCAATGAAAGTAAACAAGTGCCTGATTGCCTAGTAATTGTATGGTATATACTGTCCACAATATATTGTCCTGCAAAGCACAATTAAATTTTATGAGGAGATGACAGTTTTCAGGGTACAAGCACCACACCAGCAGCGTGATCATCCCTGTAAGCGAAGCAAGACTGCAGCTCAAGACACCAACACTAGACAACAGAAATATACAAAGACAGATGGGCATGACTCCCCTCAGACTTTCTGCCACTTTCAGGGGAAATGCATCCCTGTAGTCAGGGAACCAGTATATCATTCTGTTTTCATATACATTCCACAAGGTTATTTTACCCACGTTATTTATTTTTATTTATTTATTTCGTTTTTTGTTGAAGTCAACCAAAGAATACAACCCTATCAGAACAGATGGGAGAATTCTTGGGCAGTTTATTAACACAGTTCATTATACCAAAAGTTACCGAATACCGTAATTGTGCTATGTCCCTTTCAGATATTCAGAGCACCCACCAATACAGCTACCAAAGATCAAGAACAACTTGAGGATGTAAGAAGTTGTAGTAAATTAACTTCATCAGATTAATGGTCTAACAGATTCAGTTGAATAATATAACACAGGGCAACCTTGCCGAGACAGCTACAACTATCCAGCAAGTCATTATTTCAGATTAAATTTTATACGCAATTTGTGTGGATAACAATGATCATTACTGAATATAATTTTTCATATATTTACATTGAAAATGGGTAAATAACTGGTGAGGAAATGTACAGCAAAAAAAAAAAATCTAATAATTAGTTAACTTGGTCACTTTCTGCGTGTATTAGATGAGGGTTGATTGAATCTACGAACCAGGAACTGCAACATGTGTATCAAAGCACAATAACGACTGTCCCAGTCAGTAAGGGCATTCAATACTCTAGTCTTATGTTAGTAAAGATGAGGGATTTGCATGAAATGTTTTGTGCTTACCATCGCTAGAATAACCGAGGTCGCGTCCATCTAACCTGCAGGGAGGGGATGACGATACTGACGACGAAGATTGAGATGACGAAGGCACAGAGATTGAGAGCGACAAAGAGACCTGGGCTGCTGCTGAGGACTTTGAAGAAGGGGATGTCGACGATGACGACGATGATGGAGACACGCCGACTCTCATGGTCATGGGAGGCACACACGATGGAGTAAAAGTTGTTGGGGTTGGGTATGACGACAACGAGGAAGATCGCGGTTTGGTAGATGACATTAAGGACGATGAAGAAGACGATGAAGAAAAACCTGACGACGTTGAAGACAACAACAATGGGGATATGGCAGGGAACTGGGAAGGAGACAAGGGCTGAGAAGGGTGTGTGAAGGAGGCAGCCTCTGTTAGTTTGTTGGGAAGGACTGTAAAGTCTGCTGCTACTGTGGGAAATTCAAATTCGCTAGAGATCGGATAAAGGCCCCAGCTGGGAATGTTGACTTTCATTTCATTGTCTGTCCTGTAGACTATCAAGCCTGTGCGTGAAGAAAAAATACCAGACAAACAAAGCATCAATATACATGCACACCTTAATCACTAATAGCAGTTATCAGATCACAAACACTAACGACGAAATGCTATATATATATTATTGACAACACATTAATAATCATGCCCCTACGATACCAACAAGAACACCAAAAGAATGTGCTGCTCACAAAAATTCATCAGCATTAACAACAGCAATACTGACACTTTGAATATTGCATCAATCTATGACAATGGAGAGCAGAAAGCTGTGCCGCTGAATAGCGTGATGGACATGGCTGTGCAGCTATTGGAACTACTTGTAAGACACTCATGTCAAATCTTTGGTCCGAGTTTGCCAGTTGGTGTGAACTGACATCTTCCTGAGTCATGAGGAAGGCAGTGCTTTTTGTCTTTTACCTCAACCATTCTGATTTGTTGATACTCGACAAAAATTCAACATGTGATGCAGAATTTATTATTATTTTGATTTAAAAACTAAAGACAAAATAATAAACAAACAAAACGAAGATCTGTTGGGATATATATATATATATATATATAGATAGATAGATAGAGAGAGAGAGAGAGAGAGAGAGAGAAAGAGAGAGAGACAGTTAGACCGAAAGAGAGAGAGAGATAACTGATGGTGTGATGAGCAAAAAGGGGGTGGGGGTTGTCGTACTGCTATTGTTCTCGTAGCATAATAATATAGAGTGATGAATAAAGATTGTACTGCACTGCTCACTGCTCATTCAGTATTCCAAGCAGTAACATTTTCATCTGGGAACAGAATTTCTTAAATCTTGTTCAAGTGGTTGAAAATGGTCATAATTATTTCCCTCAGTTTCACACTGAGATTGAGTGCAACTAATTTCTGTGCAAGGATATTTTTTGTTTTCGTCATGGTTATTCTGTTGATGCAGTATTGCCATGGAGAAACAGCTAACCTTAATTCACAAAATGTGTCATCCCCAAGAGCTAGAGAGCAAATTAGAGTACATGAGCCTGAGGGTGAGGGCTAAACTTAAGCCTGGAGATGAACAGGGACCGACCACATGGAGGGACATGTAGCTAATCAATGAAAGCGACTACCCCTTCCACATCCATCATGATCATGATAGGTTTGGGTCAGTGCTGAAGGGGACGTATGTAGTGGACATATTGGGAACGATAGATCAGCACAGCTGTGACTGAGCATAAGAATAGATCAGGTGGAGAAAGGATGAGCTTTATAAAGAGGGGTGAGAGTGAAGCAGATGAGAACAGTGACGATGGCGTTAGTGCATAAATTAATTTGATGCTTAATTTTGCCTGGGTTTGAATGAGCTGCTGCTCAGATCCCGAGGTAAAATAGAGGTGGTGGAAAGGGGGGGGGGGGAGGGGGAGGGAAAACAAGCAGCAGCAGGGATGTGGGGGAGACAGCGGAACATTCTCATCAGATTCTGTAAGCTTCTATCTTGGTTTCATTTGTTTTGGCTTTCGCCTAAATGTCTTGCAGGAAAGCAATGGTCGCTATTCTATCATTTCCATTAACAACTCTTGTAATTCATTTCACTCCTTTTTTTGACTTTCGTGAAATTCATGGACAGGTCTGGTTAGATAAATATCAACATAATATTCTACATGTAAATTACAGAAGCCACCACATAAAAATGATGCGGACATTTGCAATCACCGCCCATGCACAGATACTCACTGTCATCATGTTTGTTGTCGTTATTGTTGTTGCTGCCGCTGCTGTGATCAGATCTGTGGCCCTCACTGTGGTGCCTGAGCTGGTCCTGGTGGCCGATGCCTAGAACAGCGTGATTAATGTTGTTGTTGAGGACGTTGTACTCGATGTTGTTGTGGTGGTTGAAGGTTTCCAGGCAGGCCAGGTCACTTTCGGCCTTGGGCTCTTCAAAACTCACTGTGCGCACAAGGAGAGATGTGATGTAAAGCAGTTTTCGATTAACATCTTCTCATAATCGGGTCACAAATAGTGGAAATAATGTTTCTATATCTCATAGAAATTTCAAATCTGTGAGAAGACGATAAACTTGTGTTGATTACACTGAAGTATCTAACCTTCAAGCGCATTAAATTTAAAAAAAAAAAGTTTGATATTGTGATTCTTTTGGTGTATAATGAAAGATTTGCCAAAGTACCAGCTATCGTTTCTGTACTATAAGAAACTAAGAGTTTAACAAAATATCACGCCGAAATTCTCAAATGATTCACCAAGCAGAGAGGCAATCTTTGGCAGTGTGTCTCTGGCATAAACTATTTGAGCTAAGCTTCACATTGATAGGTCAGATAGAGTACTATTTACTGGCTCATTCACGTGACTGGGGTGAAATGGTGTCATAAAGAACAGAGATAGAAATTATTCTGTATTGCACAACAAAAATTTGTTTGAAATCAAATAAATGTCATCACAATATGACAATATGTGAACTTTTTCCTTAAGTGCTCAAAATGCCAACACGGTATTTCTACTTGGAACTGGTCGGGTAAATGACATTATGATAGAATCTTTCCCTCGTATTCATTGGAACGATTTTCTTTTTTTTTTTTTTTTTCACTAGCCCTAAGCAGAAGTTCAACTGGATGCCTAAACATCATCAGAAGTTAATTGTATATATAGTACATGGAGATTCACAAAGCATTACTTTCATATTATCTCGAGGCAATTTCACCGAAAGGCCTTATTCTGATTTATTTTTCATCTTACAGTAGACCGAGAGACTATGACCTGACCGTTTTAAAGCATCCTCACGACATGCTCAGAGTTTGGACTCTCTCTCTAGGGTGTGGAATGGTAGATCTTTTGCAGGACTTTACTTAAAGTCTATCTACTTCCATCCAGCGACAGACACAGAACTAAACAAATGTATTTTCTTACGTTTTACGTGTAAGAAGTTGTTAATGAAAAATTATATTATTTACTTTTTATGTTTTTTAGTCATTGCAATGCAAAAATGAAAGACGAAATCATCAGAAAAGCTGCAAAGAATGCGGAAGAATGATTGAATTAAAGAACTCAAGAGACAAACGTTCGAGGTGCACTTAAATGGGCACATGCGTCAGTAGACATTTAAAAACATAAACGAAGCTGTTATGAAAAGAAAAACGTGTTATTCATCAAAGTCTGTGGGGAAAAAAGGTTGGAAAATCGTATCCTGTTCACAGATACTTATTCAATGACATCAACAAAGGAATGAAAGTTGTAAGAAGCTACAGGATCTTTAGACCACGTGACCTCACGCCCAAACACGGATGTAGTGTGACAACTTTGGACATTGTGGAAACTATAATGCAACATAATTACTTACATTCGCAATATACAATTTAAAAGTGGTTGTTAACGATGAGATACGAAATAAAACCTAAGACGTTACCTTGAGCAACTTTCCCCAAAAGAAAGAAGTGAATCTTCTGATTCGCTATAAATTTCTGAATTTTGAAATTTGACTTCCTGAATTCTGACCTGTATGAAAATAACCAGGAAGTTAAAAGCATCAGGTGTAGCACTCAGGTCACAGATGTTCGTAACTTAGAATGAGGAAGGAGAATGCCTTGATCTGAATTGTCCCTTCCCTCCCTCCCC
The DNA here is from genome assembly GCA_038406235.1 of Peronia verruculata. Classification (NCBI taxonomy): domain Eukaryota; kingdom Metazoa; phylum Mollusca; class Gastropoda; order Systellommatophora; family Onchidiidae; genus Peronia; species Peronia verruculata. The sequence continues at coordinate 3,862 of JBCAUA010384804.1, read as the reverse complement.
TCCTCTCTCCCAAAAAAAGCAAAACACCATTGAGATCCCTGTTTAACGTGAGATCCCTTGTGACAAAGTCACTGATGTTGCCTTGTAAAGCAGCACATTTTCTTTGTTCTTTTAAAGATCTTTTCTCAATTAAGAATAATCCATTGACAAGGTGAAACCTACTTGGTCTCTCTGTCCCATGGTGGATAAGACATAGTTACGACAGAGAGTAGACAGAAGATCGATACATGTTCAGGTTACAATAAAGATAATTCATCGGCCATGATAGGTAATGGCTAAAGTTTTACATAGAGAATAAAAGGAAATAAGGAGAGTGTATGAAAAATTTTGATGACTGATCTGTAGGTGGGCGAAGAAAAGAAAGGGGGTGAGAGAGGGAAAAGATTTAAAAACTAAAAGAATATCCTGAGAAAAAGAGAGAATATGAGAGAGAGAGAGAGAGAGAGAGAGAGAGAGAGAAAGAGAGGGGGGGCACAGAAAGACAGAAAGAGCAGATGAAATATGACATTAAAAACGCGCATTTTTATATTATGCTGTGACTGTGACGGTGACGGATTTGAACTGGTATTTGAACCCGAAGTATCGGCAGCCCAGTAAACACCCCTGCTGAGTTTGTGTTATCGCCTCTGATAACAAACAACTGTTTCCTTTACGACTTACGGCGAGGCCAAATTGCAGATGAGATTTATTGATTTACTGTTGCTCGCTTGGTTGTTGTTATTGATGTTTTTGTTGTTGTTTTTGGTCAGACACCTGTTCTAAGATAATAAGTTATATTGCATACTTCAAGCCTTGGAAGTTTACTTGTCGAATGGAGAGACTTTGTACATAGGGAACAAGGTAGAGAGGGAAACATTCCTGGATAAAAAGTATCTAACTCTCTGCTTCTCTGTCTTACCTCTGTAAGGGAGGAAACATAGAAAGCGCTTGAAGCGCTGGAAAACTAGCGCTAGGCTACAAGTTCTATAAATGTGTCACGCTAATCTTTGTTGACGCCCTCAGGCGTGCCGCGTCGCTTGTAAAGCGGCGCTCGTTTTCAAGTATTGAAAATTAATTATTTTCTAGCGTTGCGGTCGCTTGTTGAGTGTGTATCTACGTTAAATCTGTGCCGTCCTATTTGTCGATTGTTGCTGCGTGGACTGAGATCTAGATCTAGACTATATCTACCGTCTGGTACCGTTCCCTTTTGTAAATTAATTAAAAGAATGGATGTGGACGGCCTTATTACAGCCGTATAGGATAAGAGGTTTATTCTCATGTAGAGGGAAATTTATGGGGGTGATTCGTTAACTAAGAGGTGATGGCATTTACTAAGGTCTCCCCTTTCTTAATTGATTTCGTGTACACTTATTCTCCTCCTTTTTGTAAACATTAATTTTGGTAATACACTGTCAAGCAAGAAGAATTCTTCTCCTAAAGATTCCATAATGTAATGACTGATATAGAACAGAAGAGATTGTAGTCGACCCCTATGTAACTAGATCTGCAAATCTACGCCGGGAAACGCGAGCACACACATTGTCTATGTGCAACCTGTAAGATTCCGGCGCTTGTTAAAAACGCACCTGTAGCCTAGTTCTAGCTTTCTAGTGCTTCAAGCGTTTTCTATGTTTCCTCCCTAAGAGGATATTTAAAAGATAAAAGAAACCTAAGCGTGTTACACATTTACAATTTGATAGACAAAACTTCTCTTCAATCAGCACATCTAGATACTCTCTATTACTACCGGTATTTAATCAGTTCACAGAAATATTGATATGGTATACCCGGCGCAAAGTGAAAACTTCCAGTCTAGTGCCCCCCCCCCCCCCTGTGGGAGCCCACTATGGAAGTAAGGGAAAGAAATTATGACTAAATTCTTCGTTATGAATGCCAGACTTAAAACACTTGGAGCATATTCAACTTTTATGCCATCTGAATGATAAAAATAGTGTTTTTGGTTGAATTTCGGGATAATAAATAAATAAATTGGTAATACTAACAGTTGATACGAAAAGGAGACAAAGGGGTGGACTTCTGAAATTTACCACAAATTAGGCCTGATGGTAATCAGCGTGTTACTCGAAAGAGGACGATTTAAAACAAAGGAGATCAAGAACTAGAGAAAAGTCAACTTGTTTGAATTATAAATGTGTCAGTAGAAAACAAATGCGGTACTCCCGTAAAAACGTATACAAAAGAAGAAAAGCACACGGACCTAGACATAGTTCAATATTAGCAAACAAGATCTCAATACTTTTGGTGTAAGATGTGGTAAAATTAAATACTTGCGTACACACTCATATAACCTGAATACTATAAAAACGCAAGAAGATGGCGAAGGACTTTAGGTCGTAACTGATTGCAGCTAAGTTTTAGTGTACAGAGTACATTAAAATTAATGTCATTTCAGTCTGTGGTTTTGTCTCTAGGTCGCAGCTCGGTTGTAATATATTATAAAGGAGAATGTGTATCTATATCTGCTTTAGCTCTTCAAGCAAACTCCCTTTTTTTTCTGTTTATCCCAGTCACCTTTTGAAATTTTTTTTCTTTGGTCACGAAAAAAAAAAAAAAATAATAATAATAGAATAAAAGCTTTCTTTTGTGGTTGTCAATTCTATCAATATACTCGAGAGATAGGCAAGACAAGATCAAGTAAGATGGAAAAAAAAAACCCTACTAATTCTGGTCTGATTTTCACACTTGAGATATATGCTTTTTTCCCCCACACATTTACAACTCAAATAAGTAGACTTTGTTCTGTTGTTTCTTTACATTATTTGCTTTAGTCATCAATGTTTTCATTTCTTACATTCCTGCCTGACTGACTCACTGATTACCATCAGGTTTAAAGTGTGGTGAATTTCAGAGGGTCTTCCTTCAGTCTAACTTTGTACTAATTGCTAGGGTTGCCATTTGTTCATATATTTATTTTCCTGAAATTTTATTATTCCAAGGACATAAGGGTTGAAAAGGCTCTAAAGAACTTGTCACTCATATCGAAGTTTCAATCATAAATTTCTTATCCTCTCGTGTTTTTCGTGGTTGTCCAATACGCGCTTCGAGCGGTCGGCTCCCCATAGTTCGACCGCCTAGTCTCGATCTCACGATAGCTGCCGATAGAGACTGAACATGCGCGCCAGGTTTGGTATGTTGTTACCCAAATACTGTCATTTTAACAACCTGTCAATTTTAAAAAAGAAAAAAATTCTTTATCTCGACGCAAGGTTTATCTCCCCTGAAGCCACCCTGTCGCCGTACCGTCCTAGAAATCATGGAGCCTCTACCTATCCGGATTGGTGTCCCGACATATTTTCATGGCTGATAACATTTGCTGACAAGGTCTTTTTTTTTTTTAACCGACAAACTTACGATGATTTGATAGTGCATGGGCTTGCACAAGTGTGTAGACAGTGACGCACGGCCACTGTGTTGTCCTTGCCGAGCTGTGTTTGAGGATTGAAACACACACACACACACACATACACACACAAAGCAATGTACACAAAAACACACATACACAAAAACACTCACACACAAGCAGGCAAGTGGGCATGCAAGTAGACAAAGACTGCCAAAGACAGACACTTTGGCAGACTGACAAACAGCAGATAGCTAGATAGACAGAGTACCAGACACAGACACAGTGAAATAGATTGAGAACCCGGCAAACAGACATGCGTTCTTATAGGCAGATAGACGGAAAGATAGACAGATAGATGGATAGATGAAAAAATAGATAAATAGACATACACACTGACAGGAAGATAGACAAACAAACAGACATATAGACAGACAGACAGAGAATCAAATAGATAGATAGATAGATAGATAGATAGATAGATAGATAGATAGATAGATAGATAGATAGATAGATAGATAG
>JBCAUA010384695.1:0-18308 GCA_038406235.1 Peronia verruculata | reverse complement strand
GGGAGAATCGTGTGAAGAACGGTGGTGGGGTAATGGGGGGGGTGTGTGGAGAAATGTTTGTTCCTCACTCCTCCCCCCCCCCCGCCAAGGACTTGCTATGGCAAATGAGATGTTGCAGTTTATCACAATTAGATGATCTACATTTGGAAAAAATACCGGAATTAATTATTATCAATAGTTTTAAAAGTTTTCGCTCTTCATTAGTAGACTCCCACGGCTTGCCAGCTAAGTCGCTTGGGTGTAGATGTCTCTCCAGCGCAATAGTAATGTTGACAACACTAACAAGATTGATGAGGATAATCCTCCTTACCTGTCTATTGCTGGTGACAAAAAAAAAAAAAAAACGTACACACTGATGAGTTCCATGCCAACGTACGTACTTAGATAGGAACACCGATGTCAGAGCTCATTAGACTGATTACTGTTGGGTATAACCTCTCGACACGATCTTCCATTGTTACGTTCTATACTGTCAGCCATGTGTGTACAACATGCTAGAGTCACTTCACCACAAGCTGAACGGCATGCAACGTCTTGTGCTGTTCACTATCAGACATGCATCCATAATATATTACAACACCTTACGCTAAAATATTTTAAGTATATTAGTGATGGCTAAACAGCTCTCTCTTCTTTGAAATCAGTAGCCTTTGAAGTCTAAGATGGGGTGCGCTTTTGTTACACAGACATTAATTAATTTTTCAATGGCTTTTCGTGCAGTCATCGCAAAGAGCTATACATATTTGAGAAAATACTAGATCGTTTTTCGGATGTAGTTTATCAGCTCTTGATCTCAGAAGTGGCCAACCTCAGACAATATTAATTTAACAACACTTTCACTGACATTTGGTGTAATATATTACACCACCTCACGATAACAATATTTCAAGTATATTAGTGATGGCTAAACAGCTTCCAGTCACTTTTCAGCTGTGAGTTTTTTACTTTACGGTTAGACTGGGATGGAGGTCGTAAAGGAATCACTCCAATTTGAATATGACCTTCTAAGCTACATTTCTGTTTTGAATAATTATACGTTGTTCAACAACGCATTTACATCAAACCAGGCCTAAGTCAGAGGTACTTTTGACATTCAAGAGGATGGACCATTGTAACTGCCGCTGAATGTGCGCACAGTATCTCCCTAGTGCCGTATCGGATTGTCAAACATCAATTTCACATACAGCGCGTGTATTTTTCATAACTCTTGAGACCTAATTTTAGAACACAGTGACAGCACTAGTAAAAGATTCACAAGACATGACTGTGCTCTTTTTAAACGTTGTCTGTAACATCGCTGCTAAGTTTTAGCAATATGTATAACCTAAAATACCTTTTATCCGGATCAGTCATGAATTAGGCTCACAGTGTTTATCTGAAAGCACTCAAATTTAATCAATCTATGTGATAGTCCTGAATGTTCACTTGGGTTCGTCTGTAGTCCGAGCTGACACCATTCCCTCTAGTTCTAACTATCTCTTTATGCGTACAAGACTATACGCCACTCAAACTGGGGTCATTACATGACTAGGCAAACTACCCAGACTTTCACCACACAGAACAGATTTAGAAGTAACTCCAGCTTCAGGATCATAGTGATCTCTTCCCATTGCCCCACACCCCCGAACCTCCTATCCCATTGGTTTGCCTTACCTCTCCTCCTCTTTTCTTTTGTATTGCACTGATTCCTTAACGTTAGCTGTGTCAAGAGGCTGGTCTGGTAAAAAAAAAAAAAAACTTCTCGATATAATTGGTGTTAAAACTCTTCTCCAACTAGCAAACTGTATGATCAAGAAGTGCTCAACTTTTATTGCCTTTAAAGTTAAAACTCATTTTTTTTAGCACGATCAATTCAAAAACCTCTAACACCAGCAGTACTTTTAAAGTTAATGGACGTTTGAATAGAGTCCGGCCTATTTTGCTTGTGTCTATTATATTTACGTTCTATATATACGTCTTTCAACCATCGCAGACACGTGAACAGGCTGGAGAATTTCCAGATGCGAGCTCTCCGCTCCATACTGGGTATCAGATGATAGGACCACATCACCAACCTGAAGGTCCTGGAGAGTGCCAACTCAACCAGCATTGAGTCCATGCTCATCAAGGCCCAACTTCGATGGGTGGGGCACGTCATCCGAATGGAGGAATTTAGGATGCCAAGACGCCTGATGTATGGTGAGCTCCAGCTCGGCAAGAGAAACCAAGGCCGTCCAAAGCTGTGATACAAAGACACTATGAAAGCAAACATCTAGTGTCGCCACGTCAAGCCAAAGGAACTAGAGGGGCGTGCTATGGGCGGACCAGAATGGAGAGCAACAGTCCACAAAGCTGCTGCCTACGAAGAAGCACGACGCCAGAAGCTCCCTGCTGTCAGAGTAAAGCGACACTGAGCTGCACCAGAATTGATCACTACAACGGACGTTCAATGCCCCCACTGTCTAAGACTCTGCGCCTCCAGCTAGGACTACAGTGCCACCTTCGCGTGCATCGTTGATTTGCAGAATGTAAATGTCATCATCGGATCCGATGGATAACCAACATGTCTTTCAACCTGGAAAACTATTATACTGCGTGACCCAATCTCCTCAAGTTCCACCACAACCTTTTCCCGAGGAAATGGTTTTATCGAGATTTGCTATCGGGGTTTCGTGTCCGCCCCCCCCCCCCAAAAAAAAACCTTTTCCGATGATTTCAAGGCTCTTGTGGTGGTTCCAAATCTAGTTATCTATGTGTCCCTTTTGTTGTACCTACGTTTAATGTGTTGTCTGAATAGTAAAACATCTCAATTCCAGTCGAGAAACTGCAATATTAAAAGTTAAGAAGATGGATGAATGGAAATATAGCACTTACATCAAGTCAGCAAAGACTTCAGGAGTTTAGGCTATGCTTAACGGGTCTTTCTGTGTGAAAAAGATAAGGCCAAAGTCCGGAGTGTGTGAAGGTGAAAGACGTGTGCAATGTGATTCCAGTTTATTTCTTTATGTAACTATGAACTGCTCATGTGTTCGTTGGTTGAAGGGTGAATGGTGTTTGTAGCCGTGTCAAATGTTATTCATGAAGATAAAATATGGGAATATAGCGTATTTGTGGATGACTGTATGTTGCCTAATTTCATCTTATCCTTTTAAGTCACAAATGGAAACCCGAATCTCAAAGTAGGAAATCATATTTTCGTATTCTTGTATTACACAAACTTCAGGTTTACTCATTTTTTTTTCTCTACATGTGCACTTTCATTCATAAAGTTCAGAACTTGAAGTTAAGCAAAGTCAGCCCTATTCTCACACTCAGATTTAAGGCCAATCAAAAGAGCATTTTCTGCCCAATCAAAGAAAGTGAAGACCTTACTCAGCATATCCCAGCATCGCTTTTATACTCGAGCAGTTACATTCAATAAATTCTGTCCATACACGAGCGTGCATCTCCAACACTTTGAAAGAATTCTGTGCACATAAAGATCAGCCAGATCCAGGAGTGAAAGTTTCGGTTTTGGATCAAATGGGTATATACAATAAATTCCAGTAGTGTCTAACAAATGAATTTAATCTTCTAGATCGTAAACATACAACACGTTCATTTTGGTTTCTTTGCAACCGTGGGCTTAAGAAGCTACGACCGGCATTGCAAACATCCTCTTTTGACACGGAGGCAAACAGATCTTCATTTTTTACCACTAAATCTTGGCGATATCTTTTTTCGCAATGCAGATAATTTCAAGAAAAGACGGGGGAGGGGGGGGGGGGGGGAGAGTACTTGTTCAAGGGTGCATTTTGATTTTCCTCGGGATTGCCTGGTAACTTCATTACGTTAGGTTGTTTGGGTCAGGAATGAAGCTGTGAACTAATGTGAAAGTCCAAACGTGTTTCGGCTTCTAGAAGTTGCGAAGAATTCAAGCTGGCAGGAGACACGGCCACAGACAATCCCGTATTTATCTTCTAAGTAATAAAAGTGCTTTCTAAGCGGCTGTTGCTGCTTTAAAAATGGTCGGCATTCTAGCAATAAAGTGGGAAAAGAAAAGCCCATCATCTGAGATCTATCAGTACCCTTTTTGAAAGCATTTCAATTTCATTGAACAGGTACAACAGGTAAAAATAGTCTGGACCGAGGAAAAATCGAAGTAGCACTAAGAAATAAGACGAGGATTACGTATTAAACTGAAAAACAATCAAGCAAGCAATGGAAACACAAAATGAAGGGAGTGAGACGGGAAAAGGGCCAAATGGCGAGAGAGAACCAGAGTACAAAGAGTGAACTGAGAACCTCTACAGCATATAGAACAGGTTTAAAATGAATGGAACAGACTGGCCTGAAATATTTCTTCGTGATAAATGATAGTGGCCCATCAAAGCGTATAATATATATAGATCTATAATACAGATATGCTATTGTTTACTTTTGCTCACAGACATTTTCAGCAAAAAGCTACTAGCATTTTTGTACTGACGCGATTTATTTGATCGCTGTAATCATGAAATATAAAGATAATATTATGATTTGAAGACAAAATGTGTATACTATTTACCTCTGTGCCCCGTACGCAATCAAAGCACGATTAGCTCTTGGCTCATAATCTAAAGATGTTTCTGTGCCAAGCTGATACTTGATAACCCCTGATAATGACAGCTCTGTGGTCAGCTCGGATTCAATTTAATCGAAAACGCGTATTATAAACGACAAAATTAATTTCAGTTTCTAAATCGTAAAGAATTGAAAACAATCGGCTGTATTGTAATTACAAGGACACAGAAGGGATTCATTAGAGGACGGTCAAGTAGTAAAAAGAGTTTTTACTAGAGACACAATTACATGAAGCAATGAAGGAAATAGATAAATAATGCATGAATATGGAAACGGGCTGATGTTTGAGGAAGCACAAATTAAAAGCAGGTCTTTTTATTTTGGGAGGTAAAATCTGTCATTGAATCGGTGATCCCATGAGTGGTTAATGAATGAATGTAGGGCTTTGAAAAATAAATAAATAAATAAAACGCCAACGTGAATGGAAGGAAACAATATGAACAGGTGTCTATGGTTGAAAAAATAAAGTCGTGAAGAGATAAAAAGAGAACGGGATATGTAAATAAATGAATGAATGAATGAAGCGAGGATGCAGTATTAGAGAAGATTAGTATGCGTTTTAAAAACTGCGTAGCAGTCGCTGAACTAAACCTGCATAAACCTGTAGCTCAAAGTGTTATCATTACTTACTTGTCTTGAGACAGACTTGATTGAAAGCGTTTCACTATGGTCTGTATCCTGCAAAGGTTAATGGACGACAACGGCGATGATGATGGTGATGGAAACATAAAATAAATATGTGAAGATCAACTTCAACCTTTGTATGTGTGTGTGTGGGGGGGGGGGGGAGAGAAGAGAAGGATGAACAATGAACAACAATATAGGTTTCACAAGCAATAATTGGAAAAGCAGAACCGATTAAATAACACCTATTTTTGTAGTTCGCCCCCTCCCCTCCCCCTATTAAGTTTCTATAATTTGAAGAACATTTTAAAATTAAATATGACATTATAGAAATGTACGGAAATAATAATTAGTTGGGCAGACTGTCATTACAAAAAAAGGAAAGAATCACAACATGATTTGATTGCACATGGGCGCCAAAATTGCTGTATCGGATCTACTCTACTCTGGCTCTCGTTTTTTCCTGTAGGACACAGCCTCACCGGTGGGAAATAATTACCCCATGTTCCATGATACACCACGACAACAAATCTGTACCTGATAATAAAACACGTCCAGGTGCAGCGCGCAAAAAAGAAAGTTTGCATTTGTATCACATTCCTCTGCCAGGACATCGAAATCATTATCCAACACCATGCCGTTTGTTATCCTACCCTCACTGCCAGACTAGGGATTCGTCTCAATTCGCGGTTCTCAAGTTTGACTGAACAGGGCAGTTTTTTGTTTTTTTTTAATTGCATAAATTATGAGTGAGGCTTGGGTTTGTATGAGGGTGTCTTGCAATGACTTAAAAGAAATAATATATGATATTTTCATAAGAAGGAAATTATTTTACCCTAAATACCAAAGACAGGACAAGAAACTATAAAGACTTAACTGAAGTGGTATTTTGCCATTCAAAGTGCCCCATTGTACATTGTACATTGCCTGCATCCGTATCATCGTCTAATTCTGAAGAACGTGCAGATTCGTTATATTATCGCGCATTTGGAACTGACGTCCAATGAATATAGGAAAGTAGTAGACAAGTGGGGGTGACTGGATTGCTATGTTGATATGAATAACAATTGACTCGTCATTCATCTGACAGTGCGTCCTCTCAGTGATGCATTCAGGAGAGGCCCATAAAAATATCTAACAAAACATCTTTGGACTTAACCTGTTTAAGTTGACGCAACAAACCAACTTTAAGAATTTCAGGTATCTTTGACAGTTGAACAGAGCAGTTGAAAATGCTGAAGGTAAAGTTTTCTTATCCGACTGAAGAGCACCGAGAATGGCCATTGTCACAGCAGGCAGCCCAGGTGAATGGCCTGTCACACCTTCCACCACTGTGGAATGATTTAATCAGAGACGGACAGGTTTGAGCGACGAGATCAACTGAAGTGTACACATCGGTAACTGAACAATTGAAGGTTGTGTCACCGAATTAGTATCTGCCTCACTGCCCTGCTTTCCTTCTAGGCGCCTAAACAGAGGGCGGCGATTATTATCAGTCAGATCAATGTAAAGAGACAAAACCATTTGTTGCTATAATCTTCACAAAAATAACATTTCTCTCTCTCTCTCTCTCTCTCTCTCTCTCACACACTCACACACACACACACACACACACACACACACACACACACACACACACACACACACACACACACCAGAGCAGAGCAGAGCAGAGCAGAGAGGGAGGCAGACAGAGGGGGAGGGGAGGGAGAAGATTAGCAGCATTAGACTGACCGTTGCAGAGTAATAGGAGAAGAGAAGAAGAAAAAAAAAAAAAACAGAGAGAGCCGAGAAGAGGGACAGAGAAATGTTCCCTTGGCTGGTCCACATCATGAAAACTATTCTGCTCGTCTTAAACTTGCAATTCTCAAAGGTGATACCACCGCTCTCTTTCTATTTTGAAGCTAGAATAAATCATTACGCGATAGATCAATTGTTCAAACATGTATTGTCCAATATTGCCGACACAGGACTAACAACTTACGAACGTTACACTATCTTTGTTTATTTTCGTTTGTTTTAATGTTCTTCCATTTCATTCTTCCGCGTAATAACTATGGTCATTCACCTTGTGATGGAGCAACCTGTATGATCTACAGACTGAAGCTCTTATGCTAGACACTAGTGATGCAGCTGATTGCTATCTCAAGGTTATCTCAGATCAAAAGCAATTGAAGACCTCGTATAAATGAAGTGGCCAGTTTTAATCCGTTATTGAAAAGCCGATTCATTTTGTCACATTCATCTAAAGTGCAGGGACAGAAAATCGTGTATCAGCAGTTCCCTGAAGTGTTCCTAGTGTAACTGATGCGGTTTGATAATAACAATTACACAATCTGCAAATATGCCTGACAAATTATCTTTAATGACTGGATCTAAATGTAGCAACTCCACTGAGTCAACGATTGCAGTTATTTAACTCCGTGTCGCTGGCTGAATGCGGGCGGCAGGGCAAGAGAGGTGAACTAAAAGAATATTATTATGATAATGTGTAAACCATAAGAATTAAAAAGGTAGCGTTTCTGAAAATAGAAAGTACATGTTTAAATAATGCACTGCAGCCATTGCCTCACACATTTTTACTGCTTGTCTGGACATTTTTAAAATACAAGTTATAATGTATATTTAGCACAATGTAATGTAACCCCGCTTAAACAAAGCATTATTCTTGCACACGACAAGCACCTTACAGTCACAAACTGTCCATCTCTTTCGAGGAAACTCGTCCATTGACAAGTAAAATATGTCTCTTGGTTAACATAAGCATGAAATTCGGCCCGAAAGACTTCTATAACTTTCACTGCATTGCAAGCAAGGTGCTTACCTAAATCTACATTATCACCTCTGCACAAATATTAATCAATATATTGGGGACAAGTTTCATCTGTGAAGGGGAACCTGAATGAGGCTATTCATGCCCGCCACAAAGGGTCCAGGTCTGCGTCACAGAATTTTGACACAGTCAAAGTAAGTGTTGTCGGGCCAGACACGTCATGAAGATAATTTGTTTCGCCAACTTTCACACATGCAGGGCGTTACCGAGCAGCATTTGAATCTGTCAGATCAAATCTGGCACGAGACGAATGAAGAATTTTATAAGAGAAAATATGAAGAAGATAGTCGCATGACTGCTCCTTAATGCAACGCCTTCAGTTCATTCATATCAACCTGGGACATGTTAGAGATGACAAGGTCAATATATCTGTGAAAGGCGGCTTCGGTTTGGATAACGTTTTACGAAACGTCGGCGTTATGTTTTCTTGAACAAATAAAGCCTAGCTTTATGGCGTTATCAAACATAAAATGATATTCATGGCTATGCTATATGTGAATGAGTGAATTGCTGACCGAATGAGGAGAAAATAATGCGGGGACTACATATCGCCAAGGGAGGTGCACGTATAAATGATAGCTTGTAGCTGTCTTGTCATAGATACTATAACGATTTGTCATTAGTGTTGCTATATGAAGAAGCCTTTCAAAAAGCAACAATAACAGAACGCCTGCCTGGTCACATTGCATTAGCCTGCTGTGATCGCGGCGTAAACCAGTTGTAGGCCAATGAAGGCAACGGAAGAGGACCACTTCGGGCGCAAACATCACTCGTGAATGGCCGATAGTGACAGACTCTGAACTCAACTTGGAGGGAAGGAAAGAGAAGAATACAGAAACAAAAACAAAACAAAACAACACATACATACACACTTGTCATACTTGTCATATTTGGTGTGTCAGAGATCAATTATATCTCTTTTCAAGTAGCCTACAAGTTTTCTTCTCCATCATCTGAGGTGCTTCAAACCAGGCGTAAATTGGATTAACATGAAAGGTTGTATGATGTTGTGAATTGACAGATACCTCATGATATTATTTGCTTTACTAATACCAGATACGGAGACCACTTTTTTTTTTTTCGAAGCTTTTATAGATCAGCTTCCATTTTCAAGCAGATAAAGAATGGACTGCAGAGAGGAACTACGACGTCTTGACAACAACAAGGCTTTTCGAGCACTCTGTCGACCAAGCTGGAATCCAGTACCTATGGACCAGTGAAGGGGTAACTAACCCAGGTTGAAACTGCTGATAGCCCAAATATCTACAAACATAGTCATATCAATCACGTTTTATGTAGATGGCTAACCAAACAAAGAGACAGGCTCTTTGAATGATCCATACATTTTCAAACACTTTAAAACAATTAAAGAGTTTAGAATATCATTAACATAAATAGAGGGCAGGCAAGAGTACTCAGAGCTTCGTAGAAGTCTCATTAGATATTCAAAGGGAAGCGGCTTGGAGAATAAACTTTGGGAGAATAAAATCAGGATGGGGAGGTCACAGTTTCCACTATCAACAACTTTTTGCCGCATATATTTTGTTTGTCAGATCAATGGGTTTAAGAATGATGAAAATGCAAGCAATAGAGCAACTGATACACAACTGGATATTGTCTCCAACCTAAAAAGTTGTTCCATGGCTTCACCTCGATCCACTCATAAGAAGAGTGTTAAGAGAAAAAGTCAGTGTAATACAAACTGCAGATGTGACAAAGCATCTCATTCTACAGGATGTTCTTTGAAATGATGAATTTTTCCCGCTCTCATTTCAAGGGGGGGGGGGGGGGAATATAACGTGTTATTTCTTCTCACCTTTTTTCTTCTAAGAGGTTCTGGAGTTGCCAGTAAGATGACTGAAAGAAAAAAAAATCAGAATATAACATCTTAATGTGCAAAACCATGCCGAAATATGCCATACATACTGTTAGTGCTGCACGTCATTCGTGAATGTCTACATCGTCAGCAACGGCTTTTATTGCTAGCTGTGCATTTCAGGCAATGGTTATAAAGCTGTTCTTCAACAGAGCCACCGTAAAAAAAAATTAAGGGAAACAGATCTACATCTTTGAATAGGGGAGTAATCAATCTGTCAGGCTCACAAGATAAAACATCATAAAATATGTTCTCATTTGAGTATCTCAATTTTCATAAAATATGTACTTGTAAGAGCAAAAACGGAATAATCATTTTTTTTTTCTCCATGGGACTGCAACTATGTATGGCGTTTTCAACGAGAGAGATCTGCACAACTACTGTACATCCCCTTTAACCAAAGCTAGAAATAAAAGGAAAAAAAAAAAATCTTTGAGTACCAATAGCTATGAGTATACATCACAATTCATGAACTCTATGTATATCATTACCTGCCTGGACATGCCAATTTACACCAAACTTCTTGCCATCACAGCAAGAGACAAAGATAACATACACTGTAAGAATTGTTCATGCAATAATATGGCAAAATGGCAACCACATAATGCCAAAGTTAAAAATTACAGGAAACAGTTGTTTTACTGTAAAATGTTTTTTGGGCAGTGATGTTAAAATTCGAAAAAAAAAAAAAAAAGACATTAAACAAAGCTGTAAAAATACAACAAAAGATCTTGCACTAAAATATACGGTAGATTAATGGTAAGTTCACAGCAAATGATCCTAAATTTACAGAATTTCTTACGGTGTAGTTTGCTTTGTATTACAGCCAGGATTTCACTCTGATCAGCTTGACCAGATGTAGGCTACCCTCGTTACCAGAGTCGATGTCGTTTTATTTATCTATTTTTCAAAAATATATCATACACAGCACGATGATCATTTCATGTTAATAGATTCAAATTCGCCTAGGCATAATAGGTTATTTAGCGAATGTAAACTTTTCATCGTCTCTGGTACTGCTCGAATGTGAAAAAAAACAAAAAAACCTAAACAATGGTCTATGATTACTGACAAAACCAAATCTTCATAATGAGGAGACGTTAATGATAATACCAATAACAGAAATAACAACACAATAATTCTGAGGGGCTTTTTATGAACCCGAGATCGTCAAAACGGGACTGACAATATCCTATTTTAATAACGGTGTGATAAGGGAGTTGCGCATGGTGTCATGAATAACCCGCGTTTGACAGGTTGAATAAGAGCAAACATACCGTCACAAGTGATCAAATTCTCTCCCTCTCCCTCCCCCCTCCCCCAGCCTCTCTTCAGTTCGGGGCTGGCTAGGGTCTGAGTTTTGAGGTTTATTTAAGGGCGTTTCAACACGACCATGGCTAGATATTTCCTTGACGAACTCCTCCTTTGGCATCATGCTGACAAAGGACAAAGTTTATAGTTCGCCGACATTCTATGATCACATCTCGGCACCACTATCCCCTAGCTCCTGCTGAGCTGACAAGCTAGGATACTAGTAAATATTTGTGCACTGCCATATGATGACATTCTCTGAAATGGCATTAAGACACTAGCATGACTGATGTTTTAAGAACATGTGCAATTTAATAAGTTTTCGGTGGTAATGCATAGATGTTTGACTTTACAAAACTGCTGTAGTGACGGCGTAAACTTTAGAACATTATTTATAAACAGTATTTTTATAAATATGCAATAACATCAAACACAGAAGCCCTGAGATGGATTGCACAAATAAAGAGGATAACGGCCAAATAGAAAATATCTTGGGAAAGGTGTATGGCTGATGAGGGGAGAAGCAATTACATATGAAATGAATTGGTAAACAATACCATTGCATAACTATAGTAATGTTCAGTTCTGAGAAAAAAAAAAAAAAATTCCCAGCGTTGCTGAAAATGTACAACAACGTACCATTGGTAAAACTAGTGAGAAAACAAATTTGATTAAAATGGCTATTTTTTTTCCACAGTTGGCAAATGTTCTAATGTCGACAAAATGCGATAAAGTAAGAACGCCCTTCATTATTCATTTCATATTATTATTGTGTCGATGGCAAAGAAAGGGTATGGGATTGATTCACCGGTTGTAACCTCTCGCCAAAGCTTGCGCATGTAATAAAACAATAATACATGACATTTCCAAATAAACAATAGGTGTAATAACATCTACAAAAATGGATTACAAACTGCATCTCTGCAAATTCAGAGAGCATTTCTAATCTGGTTCAATCTACGGTAAATGTTCAGTACCGTTGTCAGGCTAAACAATACAGAGCCGCTAGCCTAGCTGATTCGTTGTAATGTATTTAACATTTGATAGGCAATAAATAAACAATTACCAGACATTACCAACAACAACAACAAAAAAAAAAAAAAAATCATTGCCACACAAGTGATTTACACAGCAGTGTGTAAGATGTAATGGATTTTTGCAACTGAAGAATCAGTGAAGCATGATAGAGATATGAGCTCCCAGGTTTTACCCTCAAGTCTGTTTGAATCTCGTAAAGACCGGAAATCATTCATGCAATATTGGATAGTTAATTTGTTCATTCTGAGTGAAGGAGGGAGGGTGATGGGCAATGTTAATAAGTGTGGGAAGGGAATTTTATTCTCATTCACGCGAGTTAAGTTTGGATATTATGTATTCCCCGTAAGGAGAAAATAGACATATTATGCTCTGGGTGATCAAAGCTTAAACTTACTTTTCAAACTCTCAAAACAATTTGTAACATGTCTCTGCAGACAGTAATGCTATTTATACCATGATTACTAATAATGCTAATATTATCTCTGATGCGCTACTACCACTATAACCATTATTACCAAAGTCCACATCCTTTACTGTTATTACTGCAGTCCATATTTCTATGATTATAATAAATCTCGTTTCTTACATTCCTTCTGGTACCGCTACAACACTGCTATTTCAACTATTGCTACTCTAGTGTACAATGTTGCCAATATCACCCACAACCACTCCAGATAGATCTAGTGCCCAGACTGCTGTCATGGCCACTTATTACGATAATCATAATAACAGATGTCAAGAGAAGAGTTATAAGGAGGCCTCAAACAGGGAACTGGGCTGCTAGAATAATAGGCACCCTGCGGAGGGCTGTTTGCCTTTTCCCATCAACAGCCGATAAAACTGTCACTCGTGGTGTAAAACTTTCGGCTAAATAAGTTGCTTGGGTGGGAATTTGAAACGCCAAAGGAAAACCTTGTCTTTTTTGTCTGTCAATCTCGGCCGGGGCTGTCATTCACTGGACTAGTGGAGTAGCGCAAACGGACGTGAATGAAAAAAAAAAAAAAAATGAGTACTGTTGTGGGTAGTTTCTGGGAAGCGAGATGGAAACTCAGGAAACTGGATGTTACAGTCCACACAGGGGTCACAGCTTTAGCACTACTGGCGTCACCATTTATTTTCAAATTCAAAATTCTTAATCCACTAGTCTCTGTATTGGCTGAGAGAAAGAAAGGAAATAAAGCGGGACAAAATAAATGCAAAACAGACTTTTCCTCAAAATCATTGACTCTTTACAAGGATTCGAACCGGAGAACACGATATCATATAAATGAAAAATGACTTCCTGATTCTTTGCTTTCCATGTTGATGATGTAGCTACAGTTGTAAGATCGGCCTATGGAGAGAGACCTGAAATTCTACTCCGAGCTGTCAGATTTGCTGTTCTGGGCTAGCATAAACACACAGGGTATACTTTTGTCACATTAAGGAACACATTAAGTATCAAGCTGGTGACCTGAAACCTGTTGTTCATTTAGATGTGGGATGTGGATGGGTGCGAAAAGATGTTCTGGTTTTGGGCAGACCTGCGGCACGGAGCGGTCCAGGTGCAATGTCGCCACTTTAACTTCTGACAGACCTGCACGTAAATACAGGGTTCAAATAAATTAGATCTGTATTTTACAGGTCTGCGAGGTTGGCTTTTTTTTTTTTTTTGGTCTGTTTTTGTGGCAGAGCATGAACTGAAAAAAAAATTTTTTTCAAAGGTCTATTTCACATTGAATTTGAATTAAAGAGAACCAAAGTTGTATATTAAAATACTGTACTGTTAGGTCAAGCGAGGTTGTGTAGATGCATGTAGTTTATAGTGTAGAGTATGGCATGTCAATAAGAAACTACAAAATAATAGGCATATAAAACCTGTGATCAAAGAATTTTCATTACTATTAATATCATAAGGCATTTTCAGGGACATACGTTTTAAAGGTACGACTATTGTAAGCGGCTTTGATACCTCTAGTCAAAACAAAATGAGGAGAGCTTACAATGGATGAACACCCTCAGTGAATATCATTCATTCCATCTGATCTTCAATCTTTGCCGCCTGTAAGGTTACGCTGGTGTGGATTCTCAAACAATTATCTAGTCTCTCTGGCAATTGTAGTGATGTTGAATGCAGAAGTGTTAGATTACTTGTCCTTATTGTGAATCAAATGGCGGGTGTTAGAGTTGTCTGTTCAGAACTGTATTCTTGAGGTACGAAGTAGCAGCAGGAATGAAAATATACAGACAACATTAATAATACTGTAGCATGAACACATTTTTCGGATTAAATATCAGATCTCTCTTGTTCTGTAAAAGACATAAATTATGTTATGTGAAAGAAACATGGGTTTTGTAGATGCTTTAATTTGTGCTCTTTTCCCCCCACAGGTTGTGTTAAGGACACTTTGTAGTTGTACTTTTTATCTTTAAAAGTGTCTGTACGGGTTGTGAGAGTAAATGATTCTGGCGAATGTTTTTACCGCTCTAGTATGTTTAAATAACTGCCACTTTATCATTATTAAAATAATAGCATCAAAACAACAGCAAGCCAGATCAACAATATACGATTCTTCGGGACCACAATGGATCCCCCAAAATTGAGTAACAATGCCACTCTACTATACAATTAACAATGACAAACGCATGGCGAACCTTAAAACAGTGAGCCGGCCTTCTAAGGTTTCAAAGATGTTGTCTTCCTTTGGTTAAATGCGCAGAACTCTAATTTTCTATGCCAGTTAAAACAAATTTTCAAATTCAGACATTTCTTAAAACGCATGGGTTGATCACTACTTCAAGATCAAAACGAGTTTCATTTACCCATAGTAAAATAGTACATGCAGAAGTATCAGATTACAGTGCATTCAAAATAGTACATAGTAAAATTCAGAAAAGCATGTTCATTTCTGTGTGAGACAGAACATGTGCAAAAACAAGAATAAAATTTTGCAAGTTTCGAATTTTTAAACGCTTGAAGCATTGTACTGGGAATGCTAGTGTCAGCGGAACGATTTTTTTTTTTTTTATCGCTATTGTCATTTCTTTTAAAGGATCTAGACAAAGACTGAAAGCTTAATTCATGCAAACCACCCTCTGACCACATAAATCCTTCACTGAGTATCCGAAAAAAAAAAAAAAACAGAAACCAAAAATCATATGAATTGCCTGTGGGTGACAAAAATAAATTATTTGCTCTAAAGGTTATCGGTGTCCATTATGCGGGTCTCCCGAGAACATGATTCAGCCCATGCCAATGCGTTGTAGTAGACTGCCGGTGAAGAGAGGGACTGATAAATCAATGTGGTCATGTCAGTCTCTTGACAAATCAATACGGCCCATCAATTAAAGAAATAAATTTGACTTATATCCTATATTTGACTTCATATCTTTTATTGCCAGGATAAAATCATGCATTCTAACTTGATTTTAAAACTGATTTCAAGTTTTGACTTCGACACGCATCTACAGTCCTCGGCCTAAGGTTTTACAAAAACTAAAGAAAAAGAAATAAAAAGGCTTTGTACACTGTACTAAAAATCAATCTCAACAAACTGATTTTCGAGTAGAATGAAATGTATTACTGTAATCGAATCCTGACTTCCTATTTCAGAACTATGACTTATTTGTTTTCTACATTCTAGCTGTAAATGTCCGCAGATAGTAAAACAGTGACTGTGTAAATGTCCCCACTCAGTAAAAACGAAAACAAAAACAACATTGATGTTCTTTTATTGTCTAAAGAGTTTGATGTAAGGAAAAAAGCTCAAACAAGAACAGTGTGATTGTTTTTAAGCCTTTGTATGGACTCAGCAAACTGGCGTTTTTGGGTGTGAGAGAGATTTCAGTTCCAAATGTTTTATCGTGGCCTTTAGAAACTGTTTACTTTACTGCCCGATCCGCCTGCATTCTTCTTCTGTTTTCCTCCGCTCCAAGCAGTAGGTGGTACGTGCTTAGACTGCGCAGACTGACGCTGAGTAAGCAGGCAACGCGTGCGAAAGGCGTAGAGGAATGCAAGGCGGGAGTAATTAGGAGTAGCCCTGTCCTACATATACAGGTGTACTGTCTCACAGAGATGTTCTTTACTTTTTGTGGGCAGTTCATTGTCTCTTCTCCCTAGGATCCATTAGTTTATCTCAAAGATATTAAAGGCATATAACAAGAACAAAAAGTTCACAGGTGTTTGAACGTGCCGTGCGTATTCTCTGAGAGAACACTGATGGAAAACAAAAGTCTTCAATTTGGCAATCGCCTTTCCGCAGCATTTCTTTGATGTAAAATTAATGTGACGATATCTGACTTCACTTATCTCTCCAACATCTTGAAATATAGATCTGTATGAAAATAATACAGTAAATTGACTGAGAAACTATGATAGGAACCCAAAAGCCCCTTCCTCTCCCCTTCCGCTTCAATGTAAGTAAAACAATGATTTTTTTAAAATTTTTTTTATATTTTCTCTTTCTTTCTACAGAAATATTCCCAGCAACATCAGCAATATTCATAGTTGACCATGGTGTGACTGCATTGCATCTTACAGATATTGTACTTGACATTTGCTTCGATTTCAGCATTTCTACTGCTTAGGTAGCTCCAGGTTTTGTCATTTAAAATCTAGCTCATATTTGTTTTATACGACGTTTCCATTTCAAGTGAAATAGTTTTCAGTTCAAAAACAGGAAATTCCAATGTCAAGTTTACAAACTGTTAGCAAAACTATTCATATTCATGCACTTTTTTTCAAAGCTCAAGTTAAATATCGGTCATCTGCACCCGAAATCTTAATTCAGTTGCATAGACTACATTTATGTTTGCTAGAAGCGAATGTTGAAAAGCAGCACGACAACATAGTGCAAGTGTATGTCGTAGACGTGACAGAACCCTTCATAGTTGGCCTACTGCGAAGCCAAACCATGGCCATCGGCTGATCACCTCAGTGCCGGTACAACTTCCAGAAGGGCCTGCGACTGTCAACCCTGAAATGTCACAAACAGAAGGGCTCCACTGATAATGGCACTGGTTGTTGGATACCCAGAAGTAGGGGACCTTAGTAATAGAGCTGTAGACAACGATGTTGCGGGAATCGCGCGCTTTCATACACGCGCTTACTAGTTTTCTTGTTGCCATTTCTTTTTCTTTCAATTAAAAGATCGTTTATTATAAAAACGACAGAATTGACGGGTGACAATGATAAGAGTACAATTTGCTGTCGCCACATGACTAAGGAGCCGGTGCTAAGCTGCTCTTGTATAATAATGTTATAGCAGTAGGGCATAATTTGACTGGGTTATCACAGACTGAAGCCGCCACTATTCTAGCGTCACGTTTGCTTTCGCTATCGTATTCGTTTTCTTAAACCAACAGCTGTTCAATTGTCACTTATCATTATTACTGTCAAAACAATACATGACCCTTTTCCCTCCCGCGTGATTATCGTGTTTTAATGTCTCGTTTTTTTCCATCGTTTTCTTTCCGTTTCATTGTCTCTGTCTGT
The DNA here is from genome assembly GCA_038406235.1 of Peronia verruculata. Classification (NCBI taxonomy): domain Eukaryota; kingdom Metazoa; phylum Mollusca; class Gastropoda; order Systellommatophora; family Onchidiidae; genus Peronia; species Peronia verruculata. Next base: position 572 of record JBCAUA010384695.1, on the reverse strand, counting down.
CTGTCCGTCTGTCTGTCTGTCTGTCTATCTTGTTTTTCAGTTTCCGGAATTCTTCAAATGTTTACAGTAACTAGGAATATGCGGTTCATTTTTCATGTCGCGTGGGCTATTTCCGGTTCTACTTTCGTGATATGACAAAACAACAATAAGGACTTGAAACCGGAAATTTACAGTGCAGGCAATTTATACAAATAGTGCAAGCTATCAGAATACTGTAACTGGTTATACTCTAACTAAATGTCTGGTGTAGGAGGAAAAATACAGCAAAAATCCTAGCTCGCGGCTCTGCAATGATTACAAATAAAATGAAATAAAATCTCAAAATCTGAAATTCGATTGTCGATTTCATAAAATGACAACTTCATTCTGGGCGGTGATTTTTAATTTCCATAACATTTTGCTCCGTATTAACGGCACTGAATAGTTATATTATCTATGCCAATGAAATATCTATACACTACCTAATCAGAAAATTTAGCTACCGAGGGCGGAATGGACTATGACTATCATTGTACTCTCCTCGATTCTGCCCTATTCTCCTCCTCCACCCTCTCCGCCATCCCCAGTCCCCC
>JBCAUA010384585.1:7381-18310 GCA_038406235.1 Peronia verruculata | reverse complement strand
TTTCTTTTTTTTTTTTTTTTCCCCCCACCCAAGACTGGAGGAAAGAATCTTTTGGGGACCCCCCCCCCCCCCCCCCCCCGCCGGTCATCATTAGATGACCCCCCATCCCCGCCCTCACTTGATGACATAATATGTGAACGGCCCCTTACATTAAATACATATAGTTCCATGTACCGTTACTACCAGTTTTCTATATCATCACTAACAATATCTGTCTGCCCAAAGCTGATTTCTCAAAGTCAGCAAGACAGAAAGAAAACTGAATTTGTACTTGTCTCAGCTTTGATGAAAACTTAGAAGTAATATATCTTAAAAAGTGTATTTTTCAAAAAGTTTTTAGTGCTCAGGTTCAAGAAATGCTGCACTTAAGCCACAAGGAAATCAATTTTTCTGTTTTTTTTCATATTATATCATAGTTATTAGATTTAGGTGCACAGAAATATCTGGCAATGATATAATACACAATATTATATCGTCTCTGCTATATAATATATCGATTGGAGTAAGTCATTTCATATTAAGTCTTCATGAATCTATTGAAAAAAAGTAATTTTATTGATGTGTTACCTGAAAGCTCTCATGCTCAGGAATGCCCTGAAACATCAGTTGCATTTTGGTATAAATAATGACTGGTCATTATCCTAGGGCAGTGACCATATGTACATGTGCTATAAACTATAAAAGCATGCCCTTCCTGTTTTGGTGCTCTATTATTCTTATTCTTGTCATACATTAACTGGCCTAATTCCTAGCTTCTATTTCCATCTATCTTCTATTCTATGCCTTCTAATTTTGTCTCTCTCTGAAGGATCTTTTTCAATTTTAACAACATGCAGTCACAAACCATCCTGAGCTTCTTCTGTGAAATAGGCATATATTAACAAATTTTGATCCTGAACAAGTTCTGGGAAACTTTTGATATAGATCTACCCTTTATTCTACATTACATGGCGCAATATGACTGCAATCGTCCTGATGGGCTGTTAACTCACAAAATTAAAAAACCCATTCACTCAAATGAGGGAACTCCCTTTATTTCCCCAAACCCTAAAAAAGCCCAGCCGACAATAACCATGGAACCATCCAATATGAGGTAAAATCATTATACACGTATAAGGCAATGTCTGAGCATGGATAAATAAAGCAGCGGTGTAAGAAATATAGTAATAACATTCACAACACCGCATGGATTGGAAGCACAAAATAAGCCAAAATCCTAGCAAAATAGAGCAATATAATCATATAATAATTATTCTGGACCTCATACAAAACATTTCCTTTTCAACCTCAAGGCAAGTTCTTTTTCACTCTCAGACTCAAATGCAAAATGCACACAATATACATTTTCTTCATAGTTCGCACATTGTGTTAGTATTAAAGATAATAATTTAAACATCAGAGTAGTATAAGTAATAAAATTAATCTGATCATCAGAACGGTAGGTCACCACAGTTGACAAAATGTGTTGTGTTTGAAGTGATAGGATAAACAATTCAACAAATAATGAACAAGAAAAGGTGAAAATTTGATGTTGGTCTCAATCTCTCAATTTCAGAAGATGTACGATTTGCTATCTGATCTTGAGAAAAGGACATTTTGACTTACTAGTCGGATATAATTATGTCTCTCAAATTGCGCCAGATCTTATTTTTGGACACAAAATATTCACTCGGAGGTACTCAAAATGGGTAATGTTTTACACATCAACAACTAACTTAAAGCCTGGACAAACTAAGAAGAAAAAAAAACACTCCATTTATTTTCATGTGAAAACAAAGTGACACTGAGATGGCAATATGCTTGACTGAATTAATAAAATTAATACAACTCTTTTTTTTCCCCACCACACATTTTGTCTCATCAGAATGTCACTATAAATATTTGATCACAAATATTAACATTTTAAAACAATTGTCTGTCTTTGGTTCTGTCTGCATCGCTAAATTCCACCAAATTTCATCTTTCTAAAACATTTGTTAAAAAATCTTTGAAAACATCCAAAAATAGTTTAAAAATACGCATGATATAAATATATGCACAATAATGCACGTAAATTAAAATCATCTGAGACGTCCGCAATCTCTTAATAGCAGAAGGTTGTGGGGAGAAAAACGTGTGTGTCCACAAAATATCCTGTGCACAGAGAAAAAAAAACAAACTTGGAATGCAAAGGCAATCCACTTTTGATGTTACAACAGAGCAATCATCAGGTGATTGACCATACATAACTTAAATCAAATATAGATCTTAAATATTCTCATAATACATTTGTGACCCTGCAAAATCACCTGGGCACATTCCTGTAGACATTGACCATGTAGAATGAAAATACCACATCAGTTCTCAAACTCTAGCCCTAGAAATGTCAAGGGTCAATTTGCTCAGAGATTCACACTTTGCATCATGAATTACTTTCCAATGACCCATAATTCAGTAGCAAAGATACACCAGTTATGTAAAGGTGAGGCCATTAAAGGCTGAACTGTCTTTTCTTGTATGGGAATAAAATATATTGCTTTAGTAACAATGGCATACAGTTTGCTCTGAAACTCTTTAGGGTTTTTTATTGTTTTGCTTTGTGGTCTTTGGCTGGACTTTTAGTAGGTATTCATGAAGAATCCTTTTGGTATACAAGAGATCCTGTGTAAAAGCTAATGACAGAATTGCAAACATAATATGACATGACATGAACTCTCCCTAGACACCAATAGAATTTCAAATATCAAATATATTATTCACAGTACCAGGTAAGTCATGTATAGATTGTTTATCACCAAATCACCAAATGTTACCCCTCACCAGGATGGCAAAGTGTAAAGAGCCTAAAAAAAAAGGGAGGAAAAAAAATTATGACAGATGGGGGTTTCACATTTACAATTAATGTATAACTCATCCACTGAGTATGGCACACCAGTATGGTCATAATAAATGTAATTAAGAGATTTGACCTGTATTATGAATGACGATGATGAGCAGGGTTGTCATTCATTATTTCACTTTTTTTTTTCTATACAACAATAATTAAGTTAAAGCCATCCATCTGCTCTCCTTGAATGACAAAGCCTTTCATTACTCATAACACAACTGAAACAATGTGGCTAGTTAGCCTTAGATTCATGTCTTGAACACATAGCTTTCTATGGTATCATGAAACATCACAGAGACAGTGGCAGGCTATGGGTAACTTTCCCCTGTAGGCAAGCATTGCAAATATGGTAATGGTACACTTAACTGCTATACAAACAAGTGGCTGATGAAAGATGTATGTGTACAAACTGAGTATTAGTTCCTCAAGAACAAATATTGTCTCGCGGCCAAGGCAAAGGAGTCGGAAGTCGTGCCAGGAGATTTCGAGTTACAGCCGTTTCTAACTATTTTTCAACTGAGATACCAAAAGTTTTTATTGGTTTTATAATCAAATTTTTCTAACCTGAAAAAAAATTTTGTATCTGAGTTGGAAAATAGTTAAAAATGGCTGTAACTCGCAATCACCCGGAGTGACCTCCGACTCATTTGCCCTGGACACAAGACATTTGATTTTACACTTCAACCCATCATGGACACTCACTCCGCTTATGGCATATTTTTGTTTTAGGTTTTGAGTTATGATGCCAGGCATAATCACATTATCCCCCCCTCAAAAAGAACTTTAACTATGAAAATGATTTGACGCAATGCCTTTACAGTTCTTCAGTATTGTCCGCCACATAAACATTAGGTTTACTCTAACCTCCTCTAGTGCAAATGGCACTTGCCCATCTTCTTTAATTAGACACTGATTCTGTAAAGCCCTTCAAGCCCTCTGGGGGTGAGGTGCTATATAAATGCTTATCATTATTATTATTATATAACAACTCCGGGTCATTATGAAATGACCATGATGATTTCCCTGTTATGAAAGTTTATGTTGTTTTTTTTTCAGTCCATTGGATTAGATGCATTTTAAGTATCTCAGCAGCAAAATGTAGTTTTTGTCTGACAGATCTAATAGTGACATCTGCTCACATTTGCATGACAGTAAATAGCAAGAATATAATGGAAATGCCAACAGTTGATAGTTTAATCCTCTATATCACCATTGATGATCTGAGAGAGAAAATTTGAGTATTCACAAACAACACTTGGTTCGATCTCATACCACACAACAGTTATCATGCTAAAAACATCTGAGAGCTGAGTCAGAGAGAAGTTGAGAAATAATTATCTTCATCGTGGAGTTAACAATAAACAACAATCATAGTGGAAAAGAAAGATGAAAGAGCTGAAAAATAAGCAGAACATTTGTAAGCATGATGAAAAAGAGAACTCTGAAGAATAAATTAATGGATTGCATATGTAAGAGAGAATCACGAGCTCACTGACCTTTCAACATGAACTATTTCTGAGGAAGAAAGAAAATGAAAAAAAAAAAAAAAAGGATAAAACAGCCACATCTCAATAAATGGCTCCAAGACACCATCACATTTTAGAAATGATACTGAAAAACCTTCAGATCTTTACCAATGACAATGATACACGGCCTCACCTCAAGACATAATACAGACAAAAAAAAAACAAACAAACATAACAAATGACATTAAGAAACAGCCACACAAAAAAAAACCCAAAACAAGTGACATTGAGAAACAGCCCCACCGCAACAAATGTCATCAGAAAATTTCCAAATCTCAACAAAAGATATCAAGCTGCCAATCATATAAGTCAAATCAATTCATGGGAGCAGTTGATACAAAGAATTTGAAATACTGCTAATGCTCAGATAGATGCATTTGCATTTAAACTAAGTAAAAATCCCAGCTCCAACTCTCTCAAACAAAACACTCTGAAGGTGCACATATTGTTTGACCAGCACTCTCCCCTGGAACATAACGGTAGACTTGAATGCATTTATCTGCATGTAATATGACACAAATGAAAAAAAAAAAAAATCCAGAAATATGAGGACCTTTCCATATAAAGAAACAATGGCCTGGAAAGACAAATAAAATGAGACATATAGAAAAAAAGAAAAATCAAATTTGCATACACTCTACTGTACATTTACGATATTGTCAATGTGTCATAATAAAAGCACTGTCGGTTAGTCGCCCATATATAACTGTAATATCATATCAGTGAAACTTATAATAATAACATCACTGAAACTATGACATGGTTTCTTGGTACATTTATGCCCCTGCCCTGACAGTGAATGTTGTAATAGTCATCAAATTATACACTGGATATTCAATACCGGTATCCAATCAGTTTTGCTTAATTATACAGTACTAGTATTTACACTGACCGACGCAATAAAAATATACATTTAGTAGCATTTCATATACAATTAAAATACCATTTATTTCATAATAGTATAATTTAACAGAAATAGAACATCAGGCAAGTTAAGAGGGAATGGAGAGTATAAGTAGGTAAATGAGGAGGAGGAAGAGTGAATTGGTCACAAATAAATGAAAGGTTTCAGGGCAAAAATGTGACAAGAGCGATTTTTGAAAATTTGAGTTATACCCCTCAATATTGGGAATGGTGATAGTGCTATATGGTAAGGACTTTCCTTTTCACCAAACTAGACTAATTCTTCCCGAAAGTCTTCAGAAAATTCTGGTTCGTAATGATAAATTACTGACTACTGGAGAACAAATTGTCATTTTTCTCTAAACAGTGATTTTGGATATGTCTTATTTTGCCCGAAACCTTTCAAATGGAAAGTTTGCAATTTTCATTGCTGTGAGGACTGTCAAGCCCAGAATCACATCACTGTCAAACAAACTGGAATAGCCTATGCAGCTGAGTGGTAGACTGAACTTGTTTGTTAATTGATATAGTCTGGATTAACAAATGTTTGACTGCCAAGGGTTCTTTTTTTTAACATGTGAATTCTATGCACAAGACTAAAGACCTTCAAAATATATTCCCCGTTATCTGAGCGAGCTAGACATTGGGATTCCCTACACATAAAGCCTGGGGAACTGTTGAATCATCCAAAAAATGCAGGTTCTAATGGTTGAATCCTTCTCATTGTCAGATAGCAGGATCAGAAATTTGAACTGCGACATCCATGATGTAAGTTTTTCACCAAGTAACAGACGCCTCCCTACACGGCCACAGTGACTCTTGCAAAGATACGCAACATTTGGATACCACTTACGCCTGTACTGTCACTCTGAAATTTATAGTCATGTCATCAAAGAAATACTAACACTATTAGATTCCTGTAACACTTTCAGGGTTAAGCTAATAAGGCAAACTTGGCTGAGAGCAACAAAACAGTAAGTTATCAGTTTTCAATGAGCTCAAGTGAGTCTTGATTGTCAGTATATATTTGGACAGAAAAAAATTCAGATCTGAACAGGAAAAGACTTATGTGACTACATTTGAGAGGGAAAAACGACTGGTCTTTTTGCTTACAATCAGGGATGTCTACATGAAAAGGTAGGAAAAGTTCCTGGCATATTCTGTAGTGGCATATAACACTGAAGTACATTAATGGTACACAAGACTGGATTTGGCGCCAACAGAGAAATTGCTGACAGCCAAAAAGTAGGAAATCCTGTTAAAGTAGGAAATTTGACATCCTTGTTACAATGTTGCAATATCGTTATCTCGTGCTGTTTATTTGTAAACCAGATCGTATGCACTACTGATGGATTGTTCACTCCCCAAAATGTAAAAAAAAAAAAAAAAAGTTGACAGTTGGCTCAGTTTACAGTTGATACAGTGGTTACTTTAGGTTAGAACAAATAAAAAACATAGGGTCAAAATGGAGAAGAAAACATGAGGTCTGAATGGAAAACAAATTTAAGTCTGACCAGAACAAAAAAAAAATGGGGTTTCAATAGAAATAAAAATTTAAATCTTAATACAAAAAAATAAAAATTAGGCCTGAATAACAAACAAATTCAGGTCTGGGCAGAAAGAAAAAATTAAAGTGATTGAGGAAAAAACAAATTTTAATTTGGACAGAAAAAAATTCAGATCTGAACAGGAAAAGACTTATGTGACTACATTTGAGGGGGAAAAATTTAGCTCCGCACAGAAAATACCTAGTAAAAAATAACTGAAGATAAAATGTCCAAACTATTTCTTTTCTCGCGTATATTTCAATGTTTAATGAATATTTCAAGTGTCTCTTCGGCACCAGAGTGGTATCCCAATAAACTGATAAAATAACAATTATAGGGAAAAATCATAACTAACTTTGTTCACATAAGGAACTAAAATTCTATGGCAAATTGTTTTGTTTTCATTTAAGAGCTCCAACTACCAAAAGCGAAAAGAGAAAAAAATATATATATGGCTCAATAAATATGACTGAAATTGACGGAAAAAGGCTGTTATCTAATGCCCTGAGCATATAACAAGAGCTTATATGACTGGCAATACTGGGCTGCTCATCTACGAAATTCAATGAAAATTCTCCATAGCGTACACATTTCTTGCCCTGTTTGATATCATGCTTTGACACCAAACTGAAATTGGGGCTGACAGCTCAACTGTCATAAGTGCTACAGCCATGAATAGTGAAATAATACAATATTATCAGTGTTCAAGATCAAATTAATTTTTATCTTGAAAGCATTTTAGCTTCACATAACTGCAATTTTCTGACAACAGTAACAGCGGCATGTTAAAACAATTATAGATTTTTGCTGATTGAACTGGCAATTATAAGTAGTTATTAAATAAATGCGATAAAGCCCATCCTATCTTTGAATTTCACTCTATCTCAGTCTCCCTCTCTGTACACATTTCTTCCTTGTCAGACACAAAGAACCATAAGTATGCAATTGTGCCAGCAAATGACAGCTGTGGATGGCAAGTGCATAAATGCAGCATGGGCTAAAAGCATTCCGTAATGCACATTGATCAGTCAGAATTTAAATACAGTCCACAGGTTCACACAGACTGGTGAAAACTGTAACACAATTTGGGACAAACCAGTTCAAAACTATTTTGAAAAAGTTGTTTCTTTCCAACCCATTTTTCTACCACAAATCAGGGGATAAGCCATACTATCATGGTCATAAACCTTCAGGTAGTGGTTGGTGCCATGCATGTGGACCACACATTCACAGTGAAAAATTCCCAGAGCTCATCTTCAATAGGAAATAGGCACAAACTGGATTTTTTTTTCCCTTCACTGAAATTACACCTTTGATCAGCCCACATAAGTTTGATAGTTTTTTTTCCAAAACCACTAAAAAGTATTGGGGCAATTGTGTTATGACTGTGACAATAATGTTGCTTTGCAAGGCAATAGCATTGCACCATACATACAAATGATTTGCGCCCATGGCAAATGAGTCGTAAATCGCACCAGGTGAGTTCAAGTCACAACCCTTTTTGTTACTATTTTCCAACTATGATACCAAAATATTTTTTTGTTTTGTTTTGCCAGATTAAAAAAAGGTTAAAATTAACGTTTTGTAAAAAAAAATTTAGCATCTTAGTTGGAAAGTAGTTAAAAACGGCTGTATGTCTTCATTGACGGGGCGACTTGCGTCTCATTTGCCCTAGTCACAAGACAAATGTCACTTGAGCTCTTCTAGGATTAATATCGGATTAAGTTTGCAACAATGTCAAATCAACTCAGATCAACATGTGAAAAAGTTCTGGTATTTGTCACACCAAATGCAACACCTAAGATCTTAGAAATTAGTAAATGCTGTTATGCTTTCCTTATCCTCTGAGACAGAGATATACAAGCAAAGGTGTCCTTCACATCCAATGTACAATATCTTGAGATCTGAAGCAGTGCATACATATATCCTATAAGACAGCACTGTCAAAACTCTCTGTCTTGTTTGAAAATACACAAGAGACAGTTTCTCACGGCACCAGTCCACTCCTTTGTGACACACATGACAAACACCTTTCAGCATTTTTCCTCACAGAGTACAAGTGCTTAGACATTGCTGTGAGAAACAGTGTTTGTTCAACCTCTTGCAGCCAGCATGACCATAGGGATGAGTGCTGCTTGTCATATATTCTCTTTGCAGTAGTAACTACAGGAGAATGGCTGAACAGGAAACAGTGTGCGACACAAAGCAAACTGATTTTGTGTCACCAAGGCTTCATAGCAAATCAATCATACAGGAAATTATTTTGCAATTTGGGCGCAGACAATCTCAGACATGTCCAATAATAAATTCTGATACCTTAAGCACTGACAAGTTATATTATATAAACCAAACTCATCTCAAGAGTGCTAACAGCCACAGGATCATATCTGACCAAGCATGGAGCAAATAGCTCTATTGACAGGTCAAGTACCTCTTGTCTCTGTAAGCATAAAGGCCTATTTCCAGATGTATCTCTATTACTCATTGTTCATCCACACATATTTCTTTGATTCTGTGCCCCTTTTAAATCTGTACATCAATCACTTATCTTACACAGTATTCCACTTATGAACACACATAGGCAAAATTGAACTGGCTTCATTCTATAGTCCATATTAATTCCAAAGCTAAAACTTTCTCCTCTTTCTCTCAATCTTTCTCACTCTGTTCATACAGCAAGCATCTGTTATATATCTGCAGTCTCAATGTCAATCACTAAATAAACAAGGTAAAAAAAAATAATAAAATGAAACAGCAGCAGATGCAAGCACAACTGTATAGATAGCATGATCTACCTATTTCAGCTTCACTGAACATACCATCACCATCATAAGACAACTATGTCATTTTCTGCTGCTTCCGAATCAACAACACTGTGCCTTGCATATGCGCCATTCATTATTGGTTAAAAAAAAAAAAAAAAATTCTAAACCCCCATAGGAAAAGGGCAAAATTTGGAATTTTTGTCTTCAGTTCGTCTTAATCACACTTTTGACTCAGACATATTGAGTTTGTAGCATTTTCTCAAAACCACTGAACATGACTTGGCTAATGGGTGTTACAATATTTCTTGAGCTGTCTGTTCCAACTGTGATGGTATTTCGTGAACTGTCTCTTGGCTGGCTGAAGATATTTCACGATGCCAAAATCTAATCAAGCCAACTCCTAGGATGTGTGAGTTTCTTGTGAAGATGCACTCATGGCTTTTTGTCCTAAAATGGTGATGGTTCCTGTAGGAGAAACATATGTAATTATTCAAAGCCTATCAAAATGTGAGTTTCAATCATCTTATTCCCATCCCTACAATGAAACAGAGAGCAATCTAGGTCTTTCAAATGAGTGAATGACAATAGAAGGATCTTTGATAAGCAGCATTTTATTTTTGCCAGCGCTGCCGTGCAATCAATCGATAATCAAGCATCATGGCAGAGCCTACAGCACAGGTATAAGCATAAATATAGTATACATGTTACAAAATCTGTAGGTTAGCCTATCACAGAGCACTGTATGATGTTCTGATATGACACCACCCTGCTGGGCAAGCCCAAAGGGACCGAAAAGCAAAGCAAAGTTATGATGTTGGTTCTTGCACCGTAACAATATAGGCCAGATTCTACATTATGCTCGTTTTTTTTTTGTCGCTTGCGGTTGTCTCACTTATATAAATAACCTCACAGGCTGTGTGATGGCTTCCTTTTAATGTTTTCAGAGTTAAAACTTTATTAATAGCCCTTTTCAGGGGTAAAACTAAACTTACCCAACTGCCCTTTTTAAGACTTAAGCATTAACTGCCCTTTTTAGGGCTAAAACCTACTCATCAACAGTTCTTTTTCAGGCCTAAAAAAAGATCATTCCACCTCTGGTATTCTTTACATTACTTTTCCTTTCTACGCAGCCCTTATTAGGGCTAGCAATCAAATACAGGTATACAAGAATGCTTGAATTTAAGATAAATGCTAAGTTCGGGAGCCACAGCGCGGTTTCTGTGTAAAGGGAAATAATCATGTAATAAAATAGTGTCTCATTAATCATTTGGGGATGAGGGGGGGGGGGGGGGGGGGGGGGGGAGGGGGGGAGGGGGGAGAGG
>JBCAUA010384474.1:0-18312 GCA_038406235.1 Peronia verruculata | reverse complement strand
CGCTAACATGTAGGTCCGACGAGCGGGGTGACCGGTGACCGGAATTTGCGCCTATAGGGCCTATATAACTTTTTCAGTGGGGGTTGCGTTACGTAGGCCCTAGGGCACATATAATCACTTGCAACCAGTGAATGTTATCACCTGTCTCTTTGCTGTGTGACACACCACTGTACGCTTGATTGACTCTGCTGCTCATGGCTGTCTAGTCCTCTCACCTATTGTTGATATTGTTCAGCCACATTTGTACAAAGGTACAGGATATGTATTTTAGAATTTGTTCATTAGATATTATGCCGTAAAAATCAAGAGTTTCGACGTTATGTAAGTTCAACATTTTCACCAACCATCCCAAGACAAAAGGCAAGAAGAAAGATGTCTGCAGTGTTCAACTGTCTATGAGAAGTTCCTTATTTTTGTTTTGTTGTTGTTTTTCTTGGCTGGCAAGGGCTTTGAAACCTCTGTCTATGATTACTGAAGATAAATTATCATGGAAAATCTGACTTACAGTGAACATGTCAGACACATATTTTAGTTTTGCGGTTTTTCAGGCTAAATATTTGTCTAGTGAAAGGTCCATTTTCCATTTCCTTGTCACAGCTGTGAATGTTTTTTAGTCATAACCTTTCATTTGGTAAGACCCCAGCAGTGGAAAAATTTCTAGTAATTTTAAAGGGAGTCTAATTCTCCTGTGTTTGAAATCCATTGTGAGTTATTGGAACAGTTATCGCAGAACACAGCAGTCAACGTGCCCCGTGAAATTATTAATTTTGTCATTTTGTGTTTGGTTGCGCATTTGATGGTTGATGTGAACTAAAGGTCAGTGAAGCCAGCTCTCTTCAAGAGATATATATATGGATGTTGATTGATGAACTTTAACATATAGATATTGATTGATGAATTTTAAGAGGTAGTTAGATATTGATTGATGACCTTCAACATATAGTTAGATATTGATTGATGAACTTCAACATATAGTTAGATATTGATTGATGAACTTCAGCATATAGTTAGATATTGATTGGCACACTTCAACATATAGTTAAATATTGATTGATGAACTTCAACATATAGTTAGATATTGATTGGTGAACTGCATAAAGAGGGGGATACAGTGTTGTGATGTCACTTGTGCATGTGTTAAATTATTGAGCGAACATAATAAAAGTTATTTTACAACAATAATATCATGGAACGCAGGTCCTTCTTTTGGTAATGATTTGTGATGTTGATGGTGAATGTTGGTGGATCTGTGGTGTGCAAGTCTGGGTCACTCTCACCTCCTTTATTGTGCTGATGTGCTGTTAAACCCCTACACAAACAAACAAACAGTGTGGGGCCTGTGATTGTCGACTGACAGTCGCACATATACTTTTAAACTGCCCCTACTTCAGAAACGCTTGAGAAGTCCACCTCTTGTGTCACTGTCTGAATGATCTATTTAACAGAACGAAGCCACAGGCCATCCCCTGAGCTTTTTATGGCAGGTTGGTCTTACGGCAGAAGGTAACATCACATCATAATGTGGTACGTCTGTGGTGATCCATACAGGAAGCCGCATATTTGCTTGTATTGTCTTTTGTTAGTTTTGATGTATGAACTTTGATTATCCAAATTTTATATACATCTTGATATTGCCTTTATAACTTGCAAACGTATTGTCTGTATAGCCTCATATTTTATATGTATATACTTTGATTACTTTTTTTGACGTATAAATGTATTCACCTTGCTTAGTACAGTTTAGCTGTTAAAGTGCTGATATGCCATTAAATCCCAACACAACACCAACAAGGGATATGTGTACTTGTATTTGCTCGCATTATGCAAAGCTGAAATTATCTCCTGTCAAAAAATAGTGAAGAAACATGTCTGGGTCAAGCGTCCTATAGTTTGACATCCTTGTGGCAGAAACAGCAGTGCACAGCAATCTGATGTGTATGTTTACATACGTATATGTGTGTTGATCTCATCATCCTAGCACAGATGTACGTGTGAGAGAAAGATTTTGCCCACAAGAAAGGTTTAAGAAGGAAAGTAATAATATTAATGAATTATCTGCATGATTGGGGACATTATTATTTTTTTCCATCTTTAGTCAGTGTCAAGTAAAAGTCACATAAATTTATCATATATGTACATGTAGATAGAAGCATGTTCGGCCTGTTTGCTTAAATCTTGTTTTTGTCTGAACTAGTAGGCTATGGTCTCTATTTCATCCTGATAATGCGTGAAAATTGTCTCTAACTTGGGTTTAGAAACTATACAGATTGTTTGGCACCTGACAACCAAAAGGCTAGATGACACATTTAATCATAACTTATCTGAAATCAGAAACCTCCACCTACAGCACATCTTTCACTCTTGGTTCTACAGTTCAGTGGCTAAAAGTCAGAAAGTTGTGACAGTGACCAGGGTATCATTTACGACTTGTAGGTCCCGTACTTCAGTAGGTCATCAAGGCAAGTCACTGAGAATGCTAGTTTTGACAACTATCTCTATCTCTGTCAGTCTGGTGTCTGGATTAGAAAAAATGTAGCATAGATTAGTTCCCGTCCACTCCTGGCTGCATGTATTATCCATCCATTTCTTTTTCTCTTATCCCGTTTTCCTCATTCCTTTTATTGTGTCCAGAAATATCAGCTTGGGCAAAGTCATTTGACCTTAAAGCATGGCTGTGCTATACTGAAATTTTCTTCTTCTCCCAGTGACCAGCAATTTGTTGTAAGGCTCTTGTTGTGTACTGAATGCTATATGGCTTTTCATTTTGGTAATAATATTTTTGTGACTCTGAAAACATTCATCAGAAGATGAACCGTTTTTTCATGATACAAAATTTTAATCCCTCTTTTTTTCCAAAAGTATCTCTTTGATACGTCAATCATTTAAAAAATTCATATAAATCAAAGAGTACTGCTATGAACTCAAATGAGTGTTATGTTATATATATGCATGAAAGTAATTAAAAAAAAAAAAATATCCATTCCTTGACATGTATTTGGTTAAAGATTAAAGATTTCATCATGGAAAGAGTTGCTCTGGGGACGTAGTGACACATTCATTACTGACTCTGCTGTAGGAACTTGGTTTTCATCAAATGAGTAAAAATACTGCCAGGAGATGTAATTTATCTTACTGTATGTACAGGAGCATGACGTGTGAGAAAGGAGAGGATTAGTTTTTGTGAATGTATGACATGTTGACATGATGACAAACTACAGGGAAAGACAGAGAGAAAGACTGGAAGGAATTATATTGGTGACTTCATCATCAAAAGTGTCTGTATGACATTGGCCGACGACAAGAGATAGGAGAGGCAGACAGGTACGAAACCAGAGACAGCCAGTCTGGATATGTTTCTGCCATCCTTCCATGCTGTCTCAAACAACACTCACAGACCACGGACGACAGACAAACAGTACGCTGTTGTTGTTATTGTTCCAACGATCCCTGAGTTCTCACCCTTCCATCCAATGCCTTGTTGTGGAAGGTGCAGGTACACCTCAGTTGTTGGGATTTCTCATATATTATGTTGTCTATGGTGGGTTTCTCAGGGAGAAAGGTAGGTCTTAGGTCACTTACAGTTAGCACCATGGAAAAGGTGAAATGGTACACAGTCTCATACGGGTGGTCACAGAGAGGGAACATGCTGAATTTGTTATGTTTTGGTGGGAGTTAAGCTGTATTGTATGCACTTTGTCCACAGGCGAGATCACAGCCTGTTCTTTTCTTTGAAGTCAGTCAATACTCCATTCACTTTTGGTGTGGTCATGTTCGGTACAAAGACAGAAAAATCACTTAAACCAGCCATGTATACATTATATGTGGATAACACTGTTTATTAGACTGTGTCTTTTTGAAATCCGAGTTGACATTTCTCACAGGTATATATAATTACATGATGACAGCATGACATTTTGATACAGTAGTTATACATGACAAAGGCTCCCATAAATAGCATTGGTATAAATAGAGGTGAGGAGTATAAAAATATTGTAATGACATAAGAGATGCAGTTGGCTACCATCCACATACCTTGCCTTTACTCTGTGTGACACATCCAAGTCACTTGTTCTTCTGAATGAGGAAATCAAATCCAATGTTCCATATCCTTGTTGGTATCTGAAACTATCAACTCCATGGCTTCATGTGATATTTCATCCATTCAACTGCGATAGTAAAGTTAATTTAGGTGATGGCCGTGTTAAATAATGATGGCTGTATACATGACAAGACTCAAGCAAGCCAGTCTAACTTCAGTCTATTAAAATAAAAACAAAAGAAAAAAGAAAAACAAAACAAAATGCAGAGTGAAAGATGTAGAACACTAAATTTGTCCACCATGAAAAATGAGAATACACAAGGACGATATACAGCCATGAAAATCAAAATAAATGCATAAAGAAATGACTGCATGATTCAGGAAAATATCTGTGGAACATGACCGCAAATTGCAACTGATCAGTACCTTTGATTTGATTTATACAGTGTGTCCTTTCGCAATATGGTGTATTGTTGGCATTGAAAGCATGTTTCAAATTTAGACTCCGAGTCACTCAATCTCTCTATCAGTGGCTGAATGACTTTAAACGTCTGTTTTATTCCTTTTAAGGATGATAAAGACAGGGACAAGGCAATATACTTGACCCTCTGCCTCTGTGCAAGAAACTGCTTCGATTGGTCATAGAGTGCCAGTCTCACTTCTAATTTTAGGCATGACAAAGATGAATATATCTCTGAGGTAAAATTTTATTTTAAATTGTTAGAGCTGTTGCTGACCATGTATTCCCACACAGCTACAAACTTGGTCCTGGAACAAGATCTATATTTGTAGTCAAGTATCAAGTTATCAGCAAAATCTTTGGTGACATTTTCTAGTAGATCTATTTACATGTACATGAACTCTCAAAATTTCTTGAAACAATTCTTTCCAACCCTTGTCTGTAATGGTATGGTACAACTGTGAATGTTCTTTGTTACAATGCCCATGTCTCATCAGCTGTGAATTGAATTTCGCTCTCAGGACAAATACGTTTGTCTTATCATATCATATTTTATCTTATCTATCTTATCTTATACATGGTATGCTGTACAAGGCCAAGAATTCAGAGAAATGACAATTTCTTTAAGTGTCACTGTGTTTTAAGTTAAAGACAAAAGTCACCTCAGAAACACCATCTTACTTAAGCTGGAAGAGATAGTCTACTGTTCTGTCTATACAATGAAAGACTTTGTCATTGAGGACAATGGAATACCAGGGAGGAACATAAATCTACTGGTGTACATACACAACTCCAGTGTCACACAACAGGAAGGGGGTCCATTAGCAACAATGTCATAGATATTCTGCAGACATAAAGTCACTTGTTGGCCCAGAAATCTCATCCGGGTGTAGAAACCATACACTGTACAAGACAAATAGGAGTTAACTTAAAAGAGACATGTAAGTTTTGCACAAATGAAATTGAAATAAGACTTAATATGATTAATTTATCTGAAACTGTCTTCCCATACACAAGCAATCTCGAAAAACACTAATATAGGTCCTAGCATGCAAAATAACAAACAACAGCATCCTCATTTCACAACTATCTCAGCCAGTTAAATATTTTTTTAAAGTGTACATTTATGATACTAGCCATAAAATCCACTACACATGTAACCTTATTACAAAAACACTTTGTCGACCCAATGTCTTCACAATACTTCAATGCTAACTGCATACTGTAAACTTCCTTTGCACAGACTGTCTTTTTTTTTTTGGGTCCATCTTTCAAACCTGACTGGGCCATTGTACAGTTGGATGACAATGATGACAAAGCACTGTCATATATGACAAGAACTCAAGAAAGAGATAAACAATAAAGTAACAACGACTCACTTGTAATAAACATACCTGTATATCCTTTAGTCCTAGCACAAATACAATACAAAATCATAAAATCATGCCTGCAATGACTGCTATTACTGGTGTAGAAGATGTGTTATCCTAAGGCTGGAATTTTCCATCCCGTGCGGATTTGTCTACCTGGTCAATTCCTGAATCCAGTTTGGTATGAGAGTACATGTATCTGTTTGCTATTCGTTGTTCATAACTAACTGACGTAACACTTCTGTGTGCTTGAATTGGCAGTACTGAGGCACAATCAATATCGTTCCAATTTGAAAAAATATTTCAAACGTATCCTCCCAATGTTCGCAGAGTGACAAAAGAGCAATAACCATGAAATAGGATATTCGTCATTTTGTGAAAATTGGGACGGAATGTGACACACTCAGGCACAGATGTGGGATGGAAAGAAAGGAATTGGCTGAGCAGATAAACATGATAGAAAACTCCAGCCTTCTGACAACATTCAAGACATGGGAGGTTCTTAGTTTGGTGTGCTAGAGATGGATGAACAGTTTTTCTCTAGATAATGCCATCGTGAGATATGACCACACAAAGACACGCTGTCTCATGGCTCACAACCGCAACGAATCACAAATTTACAACAAAATCATGAAAAGGAAGTTACATTTGCCAGGTTAATAAATGAGAGGGGAAAAAATGACTTAGTAACGGAGACATGCCACTGGTTCTGTTTTCTTGGCCAAATTACCAACAGAACAAACATATGCAGATTGAGAAATGAACTGAACAAACAATTCTTTATAGAATGCTAGATCTGTCATATATATCAGTTATCTACCACTTTATTACAAAGACCTACTTCCTTACTAACTCTCTTGTCTACATAATGTCGTATAATAAAATCAAATTATTTGGAAGTACATCAAGTTTCAAACAATAATTTGTTGTAATGTTTAGAAATAAATTTGAAAAAAAAAAGATGAAAAAATATGTACACACTAAGAAATGATACAAGTAAGACAAACATCTGCACAAGATTGTGAGACGAGGGAAATGGTTTCCTTGCTGGACAAAATTGGTCACTTACATGTAGGATGAAAAACAGAGCAATGGAAGGCAAGAATCAATAAATGCCATTGTGACATAACCAATTACCACATAAACGTAGACGTACATTATTCATGTACATGTACACACGTTATTATTCACAGAGCCCTTGCTGGTACAGAGAATTGAGTATCACAAGTTCACACACACAGCTTTGATCTTTCACTCTGGGCTAACTATCCATACGATCAAATTCTGCATCTCATTCATGACAGAAAGATGCCGTCGTAATTGAATGCATAAGTTTGAAACACTCTGTATCGTTATCCCTCACTTTCTACTTCCTGAGAAAGTTTTATAGCAGGCTGAACAATTTCTACCACATAAGGCCACGTACGCTCAGCCTGCTAACAATGACAGTGAAAACAGCTGTCTGATATAGTCATCATAGGCCACTACAATATACATGTCTCTAAATATCTCTGTTCAAAGATCACAAAACACGGAAGTTTCACTGTGAGTATTTCAATTTGCCTGTATGTAACCACGGTAACAACATGTTTATGTTTGCCATAGAGAAAAAGAGAGTAGAAACTGAGTCAGAATTCTAACTGAAAATATTTATAAGCCTCCTAGGATTCTATATATCAGTGAGGCCACAAAAAAAAAAAGGGATCAAAATTAAAAATTTTCGACATTGAAAATTTACATAAATTCTATCTTTTGGAGCTAATACTTTGCTCTATAAGCATGTTCTCTCCTAAATCCTAGAGTTCCATGTGATAATCTGGAATGTCAAGGGAGGCACACACAGACATGCTATAGAATTGGTTGCCACTAACATAGGTAACAGTCATACAACCAATGGAATGTACATGGTGTATAGTACTAATAGTATAAATGTCAAGATACAAAAACAGTAGAATGGAATGTTTATCTCCAGGAATGAAATCACTCTTATGAATATCAGTCAGGCTACAGAAACAGGAACAGGTCGCAAAGCCCAGTATATAAAACATGTATATTAAATGTATATCTACAAAGATAGAATTAAATGCTTTAGAACATGAGGCAGAGCTTGTATGGCAAATATTGTGGACTCATTAACTGACTGTAAAACATGACTACACAAACAAATGAACAACAAACAAACAAATGAACCAAAATGAATTCCAGAATTTTCCGTAAATACAAGTGTAATCTTGTACAATCATTATAGTATATGCAGTTTTCACAAAAGTCTTGGTAGAACCTCAGACACCTGTACATTTCGAAATTCACAATTCATCATAAATTACTTCTCACCCTCTTGCTTTCTTTAGTTAGTAAGAAAACAAAAATTGACGACAACATCAAAAATTGCCACCCTGTTGAAGAAAGTTAGATCTATGTCTGCATATACCATCGGTGCTGCAAGCAACCAACTCAAGTCAGCCTGAGTACATTTCTCACCATACAGTAAAAACTGACTTCAAATTATCATAAACAAGAACTTTTTCTTGCAATCTTTGCAAATTTTCCTATTGATCCGTTTGACTCAAGATGGTGTCACAGTACAGTGCATGTGTTTTTAGCTCACCTTGAAGGGGAAAAAAAAAAGCCTCGAAATTTCAAATTTCAGACAACACAGAATGGTTGTGTCACCGACGTTATGTTTGTTTCACATCTAAAGCAACCATTCATGATCAGTGAGTGCCTCAATTTGGTTTTGATTGTGCCACAAAGTAGCTGTTCTACGTGACCCTGGAACATTCCACCCTTATACCATCACTGACCAGAGTGCTCTCTTAACAAGAGCTTTCCATGAATGTCACTGACTGATTCTCTGTAAATCTTAAGTATTCTCTAAAGAAGATCCATGCCATGCAAATAAATTAATTCATTGTTTTCACAGAAGACTCACAGACATGTAGTACTTGGTGCAGGCATTCATTCTATGACCACTGATGCTAAACCTCAGCACAGCGTTAGAATTATCGAAGCACCAAATGGAAATAAAACAAAAATCCTTCAATGTGAGTATGCACAGTATAATAGTGAGATTTTACATGTAACAAAACACAGTTCTATATACGTATTTCAATCCCATGGGGGCAATTATCTCAAACAATGCACCTATCAGATTTTCCTATAATTTCTCTTTCTCAGAAGAAGGTAAAAAGTGAAAACAACTTAAGTTCATTCAGGAGGCCAGCAAACCAAGCCACTATTTCAGTTTTGTATAAAGAGGCAAATAAGTTTCCATGCTTCACTCCATAGATAACCAAAAGACTAACAGACAAGATGTTTTAATTCTGTAGTTAGTTACAGTCGATTACAGTTTTCTATAGCTTTTCAACCTCCTGTCATGGTGGTTATCTCAGCTGCTAAATGTCCAAGCAGACAAACTGACTGTACTAAATTCACGTAAAATACATTAAAATTCCAATTTATAAAAAAAATTTTTAAAAATGATGAAAACGAGAACCAATACAACAAAACCCATGTATGTGTCAGAGCCAAACTGATGATATGATCTATATTTGTGAATAATGCCAGGAAAACAGTGAACATTAACTCCAGACATTTAAGCTTGTTCCTGCATTCAGCACATTTTGCTGCACAGGTTCATGACAGTCCTGAGCAGTCAATGTTTTGGCTTTATTCTCACATAAACAACAAGACAGTCCACACGTTATGTAACCACTCGTGACCACTTGTTAAACTAAAAACCATCACCCACTGTTTCTATTCATTAATTAGATATCTCGGGGAATGCTCACAAAGTCACAGCCTAACAGTCATGCTGCAAATACATGTACGTTACAAAGAGAGTGTTTTCCCCTTCACTGGTCACCTCTGTGTGTTGTATTCTTGTTGTTGTTAACACAGTCTTGGACTAGTGGAAGTCGATTCAATCCATTTCTCTGACCATGGCTGCCTACACATCATGGTGTAACATACCCCAGGGGTACAGAAAGTTTTTGACCAACACACAAAGTCATGTGTCTCTGAAAAACAACACAATTTGTGTGTGAAAGTAACGACCACGTCATCAAGTACTTGGGTAAAGTGTCACTCACAAACATAGTCTGTTGATCAGTTCATACAACTGATTATCTGTAGATGAGAATGAATGACTTCATGACTGAGGGAACCTGATCCAGGCTGTAAGTAGGAACAAGAGAACAAACAGGAAAAAAAAAAAACACACATTAAAAAAAGAGCCTTTTGTCAGGAACACCAGGCAGATGTTCCAATGCTCGATATATGTATACCCATCTCTGTAACATTGTGTGTGTATTTAGCACAGAGTCCGAATGCCAGACAAGGTTGAAGTAAAGTACACTGGACAATGTACAGTTATTTTAACAATACAACAATAACTGTTGAATACAGGTGCTTCACTCCCTTGGGTATGTTCTAGTCCGTAACTCAGTCCACGAACAGTTTGCTGGTAACACAGCCCACTCACTGGTCCATCACAGTGCACAAGGCAAGAATCCTTCACATCACACATTATGATGTCTAAATGCATTTCCATATGTTTGTTGGGTCAACAACTGGAAAACGACATTGAGAAGTAGTATGGCCATAGGTACAAACTCATGACAAACCGTGTTCTATAGGAGCAAGATCAAACAGTCACAAATTGTTCAATCACACACAAAATCTCACAACTTGGGTTTTGTTGTTTTTTTCTAATCCTCTGCATTTGGATAGAAAAAAAAAAGTAAATCCTGTGGCTGAAATGCCATACTGGAACGTTAGGAGGCTGATAAACTTTGAGGTCCATACAGTGAGCGCAACTTTCATATAATCACAAGTTTGTGGAGGAAGCCAGGCTGAGCTTCTTGACCGAGCGCTCCAGGTTCATGCGATGACCCACTTGTGTAACCCCCAGATTGATGAACTCATTTCTGCCCATGTTGACTAGCTGGGCTCCGTTAACACTGGCCTTGGCAAAGCTGACCCGGTACTGGGGCAGTCCCAAACTGTCCAGCCAATCTAACACATCCAAGCATGACCAGGTAGTGACCAGTTTGTTGGCAAATGGTTTGGAGTTTTTGTCCAGCGCTTTGCTCTCGTTGGCATTGGAATCAATTTCCAGGAACTCGGGCGGAGGTGGAATGTAAGCATCCTGATCTCCAAGACTGGAATCACCAAAATCCGGGGGAGGAGGTGGAGGGGGAGTAATCAAATCCTCAATGGACATTTTATCGTGATGAATTCCCTCCCCTTGTTCACTGGACAGAGTGCTCAGTGAAGATACAGAAGAAACAAAACTTGCTGCGTCTTCCTGGCCGAACGGAGGCACAGCAGGTGATGGATCCGGTGCATCATCGGCACTGCTGAAAGTTGAAGGTGGGGGTACGATGTCGATAACCACCCCTCTGGATCCCGCAGGGCTGACATCTCCATCTCCAAAGCCTGGTGGAGGGGGAGGTATCAGTGGTGAAACACTGCCGTTGGATTTTGGCTTCCTGATGGTTCCATTACTCAGGGACTGCTCAGTGTGTGAATGGTCCTCAGTCACTCCAGCTACGCTGGTCTTCCCGTTTGAGTACGGCTGTACAGGCTGCAGACTTTTGATGCGATCTCCGACAGACATTTGCACCTTCTCCCCTGTCTCCTGGGCTGACTTGGCCTCACTCACTGTCGGCCTGCCAGACTTGGCTGTGGTTGTGGCTAAGGAAGGTGTGGGTGATGTGGGAGATGTGGCTGAACCACGAGCGGAGGTTTTTCTGGCAGGAGTGATCTCTACAGGTCCTTTCTTCTCAATGTGGGCCTGCAGATTGCCTGACGCTTTCTTCTTCAAGTACTCCTGTCTGGCTTTCTCAGCCAGCGCAATGTAGTCGGCACTTGATGCTATATTAGGACTAGCTGGGCTGGTGGCTCCACCTGAACTGGGTGACGCTGGTGCAGGTGACCCATTTTTGGCACTGACTGAGGTGGTTGTTGTCTTGCTGGTCAGCAGAGAGGGAAGCTCAGCTTTTGACTTCACATTGGATGACAATGTTGTTGTTGATGATGATGTGTTTGATGAAGACACAGCTGTAGCAACTGCAGGAGGGGGAGGTGGTGGGGCGACGGTTTTGTTGGAAGTTGTCTTTGCTGTGGTGATGGTGCTAACCTTTGACCCTGGGGTGGGAGATTTTGGTGCATTGGGAGAGGCTGGTGGTGTTGACTTGGCCTGAATAGCCACAGGTGACGATGAAGATTTTGTATCCACAGGTTTCAGCATTGCTCTGAAATCAATGATACCACCGCTTGCCGCGGTGTCTGAAGCCTTGCTCTCACCAGCTGGTATCTCTTTGTTTTGATTTGCTTTGGCAGGCACACGAGGTGATAGTTTGACTTGGGAGACTGGTTTATTTGGTTCAAAGCGAGCTAGGATATCCTTTGGCTTCAAGGTCTCAGAGTTGGGCACATCAGCTGCTTTCTCTGTTGTTGATGCTGTAGTAGTGGTGGTGGTGGTG
This sequence comes from Peronia verruculata, assembly GCA_038406235.1. NCBI lineage: Eukaryota > Metazoa > Mollusca > Gastropoda > Systellommatophora > Onchidiidae > Peronia > Peronia verruculata. Next base: position 5,955 of record JBCAUA010384474.1, on the reverse strand, counting down.
GTGGTGGCAGCAACCACAGGTTCTGCTGCACTGTTGGACACAGGCTCTTCTTTCTTGGGTTCTCGTCTGGCAACATCTCCACCAAAGAATTTAGCTGCCTGGAGCTTTTTGTTGCGTTGCAAGCGGGCTTCAATTTCTTCAACAACTGACTGGTCTTCCTGCTGTTCCATACGACTTTTGCGTGCCGCTACCGCAGCCTTCAGGGCCTCTTGATTCAGCTCATGGCTTGATTTATCTGTAAGAGAAAATCAAAAAGATAAATGTCTTTAAACTTTGACACAGAAATAATATCTGCTAAAGAGCACTAAAGTCATTTTTTGAATGACCACATTTGAAAACTCCAGTGGAAAAACCAGCTAAGTCACATTTTTTACAAAGGAAGAAAAACAAAAATGAAAGTTTAGAAGTCTATAGTTTTTCACTGTACAACCTTTAAAAACTTTTTTTTTTAGCGGAACTTATCTGGTTTTTCCGAATTATTGTTCTGGTTAACAACTTTTACCGGTAGCTTTATAATAACTCATCTTTTCACAAAAATTTGACTTATCTGGTTTTTCCACTGGAATCTTCATTTGTGAATGATGAGCAAATCAAACATAAGCTGCTGACTCTGAACAGAGACAGAATAAACAGGAACGGCAAAGATATAGATCACAGACTTACAACAGTGACACAATGTACACTTTTTTAAAATTCATATTGAACTTTCCTGGCTGGGACTATCAAACCAAATTAGAAAACACATTTTAAACTTTTAGAAAGTGAACAATTAAATGCAATTCAAGTTTAGCATTTGCAAGCTGCCTGTGGCAGACTTCTTTCTCCAGAGCATGGAATAATACAACCAAAGAACCCAGGGATGAATTGTCTTAATAAGGGTTAGTCTTTAGTAAGATGAACAAACAGTGAAAGATGGATGAACTTACTGGATGGCAATGTTTTCACTTCAGACAGTCTGGGTCCCTCGGTCACCAGTCGGTTACGTCTCTCGGCTACTGCGGCAAGGATGTCCTCCGTGGACACGCGGTTGGGTAGGACTGAGGCTGGGTCATTGTCTTGCTGGCGGCGTCTGACCAGAGTGGAGTTGGCACTGCTGGACGGTGAGCCGGACTTGCTCAATGAGGCAGGGAGAGGAGGTGCTGGAGGAGGGGGAGGGCCAGGGGGTGGCGGGGGAGGGGGAGCATCTAACCCAACAGTAATCCTGGAACTGCTGTCCGATTTGCTCATAGAAATGGCTGAAGTAGACGTGGACGAATACATACGACCATTCTTTTCACCAGCCTCTCCGCTGAGGTTGGACTGAATTGATGATCGCCTTGAGCTCTCAGCACTGGATGGCTGAGATGGGGTTGCCATGACGACGCCTGATGATCTCCTGGAGCTGGACAGACTTTGAACTGGGGACACCAGAGTTGTGGACTCTTGTCCACGAGGGGACAAGGGAGATGACTTAGCGCTGTTGGCTGAACGTGGCGATGACTGGTTGCTGGAGCTCGAAGTTGGAGCTTGTTTATTATTTCCCTTGTTGCGATCATTGGTGATAGAGATGACAGTAACAGAACCTCGGTTCTGTCGCACGACGCTACTACTATCATTACCTCCCTTGGGAACACCGTAATTTGCTGTGTTGGCTTTAATCACTGGTTTCTCCTCGTCACTCTCATCATAATCCGGCTCAGGTTCGAACACCTCACTGCCGCTCTTTCTGTGTTGTTTGGCATCAGGCTTGTCTGAGTGGATATCTGCAGTGACCAACACTGTTGCATTGGGGTACTTCTGAATAAATTTCTGGGCATTCTCCATGACACGCTCGTCCGCAAACGTAATACTCTTGTCCACATTTTGATTTACCACGTTTCTCTTATTGTTCTTCAGTATGGTCTGTTCTGGTGTTGGTGCTACGCCCTTTGGATTATCCACCAGCTTTGCATTGATGCCAGGTCTGAAGCTGGACTCATAAGAGGAATCTATATTCTTGCGGTTCTGAATATCTGCGGAGACGTTAGCATAAGTGGTGTCTTTGGTCCTGGTGTTGATTCTAACCACCTCAGGTGTGGGAGGAGCTCCGGGGGCTGTTCTCTGATTGACAGGAACTCTATCTGGCAATTCTGGCGTGGATGCGCCACTTTGCCTTCCAGCATACATTCCACTGCCAGCTGCAACAGCACCAATCACGCGAGAGGACTCAGACGTTGGTGATGTCTGCAGTGCTCCGGAATAGTTGATGGCATGAGGAGGGGGTGGTGGAGCCCGACCTTTGGTCCAAGATCCGGATATTTTGCCAACAGCATAATGTCCGTTGTTGTGAGTTTGATCTACTGCATTCAGAATATCCGGTGTGCTTCTGGAACGTTCCATTGTCTGTATGGAAGAAAAAAAAGATGGATAAACAATCTTATAGAACTATACTTGAGGTAGAATCACTTGCACATATTTGGAGAAAACTGAAACAGAAATGAATCCCAAGCATTAGGTTTGGTCATCTGAAGCCAGCTTACAGCTTACTGTCCTAACACAAGACCCTATGGCAGGTCAACAAGGACAGCATTGTATTTGTTTATCAACAGTAGGATCTTGCCTTTATACACCATGTAACAGCCCTGTGTAACCTTTACTGTAGCCTAATTCTGATCACACAATTTTCCTTCTATGTCTGATCCTAAGTATATAATTATCAGTTTTCTTAGAGTGTTGATCCTTAACTCCCGAGACCCCAATGATCAGTACAACTACAACTTGACTTTTTCAATAGAGATACTTTGACATCATTTCTCTTGATGGACAACATTTACCTGAGAAGCAGATTTCTTGTGGTATTTTTTTATTCTGGCCTCCGCCGGGCTCATGTAGTCTTTGGGTGACCTGTTGCTTGGGTTTGCTGGGGGCTCTGGGTCGCCTGGCATCAGGCCATCGTAGTCGACAACTGACACACGTTTCACGGTGTGAGAAGCCCTGACCGAGGCCACTTTGGCGTCCTCTGCTGCCAGGCTATGCAGTGAGTGACGGCGCAAAGCTTCCTGCCCTTCAAACTCTGCGATGGCTGCGTCCAATTGTTCTGATGGAAAATGCAGTATAAAATATAACACCGTTGAAAAATGTCTGAGTAATATCACGTTTAAGCAAAACCTTATAACATACCAGTACAAAAATAATAACACAGAAAATTTCAGCTCCTTGGTGTAATAATAATGAGGTTCAGCAAGGCTCTCTAACATCCTAATGAAAAAAAATATATATATATACATAGACTTTTATATATGGTGGTCAAGAAATGTCAGTTCCTAGATTTTAATATATCACTCTTAAGAAAAGTTTTCTTGCACCCCCTGCTCCCAATGCCTCCTCTTTCTCAAAGTCCCTCCTTCCCCTTCCTACCCATCTCACTGACCCAATGGGGCTCTAGTCTTATCCTCACATTTTAACCCTCAAAATGTCAGAACAAATTGTTAGACTGACATCCATGTACTTTCTTTAATCATATTTATCTGTGTCCAGAGAAGTGACACTTTAAGTGTTAAGGCAACGTTGGGTGAGTTCTTTATCCTTAAATCATTTGCCATCTAGAAAAGAAATTAAATCCAAAGTATGCTGGAGCTGAGTATTTGGACTAATTGGCCAACTGACACTTCGAGAGTTAATTCTGAATTTCTCAAAATATCTCCCTCCTACAGTCCCTGTCCATCAATGTCCAGTGACTGACCCACTCAGACTGGTTGACCCACAGGACAGACTGACCTCATCAAGAAGATTGATCCACCCTGCAAAAGGTTCACCCATTTATTAAGGCTAGGCCCTCAATGAGAATCTAGACTTTGAACAGTAACATGACAGTATACCAATGATTGAGACCAACAGTCTCTGGGCCTTCATGTCTGTCCTATCCTGGGAGAAGATCCTCCTTCATTCTTCTCTCTCTCTCTCTCTCCCTCATGTTGTCTCTCTCTTTCTTTCTTATTCTCTCTCTCCCCCTCTCTCCAGAAACAGACCCAGATAGACAGACTGACTCACTCAGAGGAAGACAGACAGACAATAGACTGACAGATTTACACAGACTGACAGAAAAAAGGAAAGACAAATAAAACTCAGAGGGCCAGACAAACAAAACCCACACAGATAAAGAGACAAAACCCACACAGACAGACACAACCCACACAGACAGACACAACCCACACAGACAGAAAGAGACAAAACCCACACAGACAGACACAACCCACACAGACAGACACAACCAACACAGACAGACACAACCCATACAGACAGACAAAACCCCACACAGACAAAACCCACACAGATAGACAGACGGACAGACACAAAGACAGACACGACACAGACAGACAATGCACTCACCTATCTCGGCCAATCCCTCAGTCATGGACCTAGAACTTGCCTTGCTGTAGGAAAGGGAGGTGCGAGGGTCACGCTGAGGGGGCAGGGGAGCGGCTGGGGACACACAGACAGACATCAGGACAATGAAAACATGAGGACTGTGTCATACTGACCAGCTCTGGGCTGTAATAAGAACCTAACACAATGACCGGCGCTATTTCTTCCCTTTACCAGACAAACAAGGGAAGAAACAGTGTTATAAGGGAAAACTCTACGTTTCTTCAGGCCATTTGAAAAAAAATCACTTAAAAAAAAAAAAAAAATTATTACGACATGAAGAGAACAATTTCCCCATACAATGAGTTTTTGCAATTTTGTATTATGTACATTTCAAACAATGAGGGTTAAAGTTATGTATATCCTCTCTTTGCTTGTCTAACATCCTTGTACCTGGCAAAGGGAAATAACAAGGCTAGTCAAAAAACAAAACAGATCAAAACAAAAACAAAAGAAAACAAAACAACAACAACAACCAAAAAAAACTTTTCAAAGCCAGGTTTATTGCTGTGTCAAAAGACATCATTGGTGTCCCTCCGGTGACGACTGCTGACCCACTTCTGTTGTTAAAACAACGACAGCCACAACAAAAACAGGAACGAGAAAAACAACGACGACTGTCACTACAACATATACAAGGATAATAACAAGAAGATGAGGGCAACGAGGAAAAAGAAGAAGACAATAACAGCGGAGAACCACAACAACAACGATGAAAGATAACCACGCAAAAACAACAACAACAACAACAACAACGATGACCACCACGACAAGAGCAATAGTGACGACAGAGAGGTCAACAACAACGAGAGCAACACATAATAACAGCAAAAGAAAAGAAAACAAACATATAAATGCTGTAATAAACAATTCAGAGGTGGGTTGGCTAGATTTGTTTGTTTATTTGTACTGGGGGTTAACGGCACATTTGCACGGTCACGGCTATATTGTGCTAAACACCGTAAGATATGTTTACACGTCAAGAAGAAGAGAGGAAAGAGAGCGGGACAGAAGACAGGAGCAAGGAGAGAGAGATGTCTCTCCTGGAATGTCAAGGATGGCATTCCATGGGAGACATCCCATCAATGGCGGGTTTTCACCGCCTGCAGGTGGGACCAGAGAACCTACTTCTTTACCCCGGGCCCCGACGGCGGGGGGAGGGGAAAGGGAGGGGGGGAGAATGGAGCCATTCGTTTGGCTTTCAGTGAGTACAGAGATGACGTGGCACTAAACATTCTTCATCATGTACTTGCACCAGCCCAATTTTACAAACAACACAAACAACAACAACAACAACAACAACAACTTGGCCAACAAGGAAAACGAGATTGCTGACTGGGTACTTCAAAACACGACAGATAAATGTTATCTCGGAAATAAGTGGGTCAACACCAAACACTCAGATTCAATAGTCACGGTTTTTGTTTGTTTGTTTGTTTGTTTTTTGTTTTCAGAATGCAAAATGACATTGAGGAGATGTTGAAATAGGTATAACAAACAATTAGGTATTTTTTTCAAAATCACATGACCTAGTGAACATCGCTCACATGTGGCTTTGTTTACTTGCTCTGC